>UESW01004562.1:0-152791 GCA_900491605.1 Calamus simplicifolius | reverse complement strand
AAGTGACCTAAGAATTTTACGCACAAGTTCAGAATTAGTCTAAGTCTTACCAAGACTTTTCAAGCCATTAACAATATCAGTGAATCTTGTGTACATGCATGTAATTGTTTCAGTTTGTTCCATGCTAAATAGTTCATATTTATGCACCAAAATATTAATTTTTGATTCTTTTACTTGATTAGTACCCTCATGGGTAACTTCTAATCTATTCCAAATTTCTTTTGCGGAAATACATGAAAAATTCAAATAAATTCATTTGCATCCAATGAACAATACAAAACATTCATGGCTTTAGCATTGAGCTGAGCCAACTTCTTATCATGTTCATCCCATTCCGTTTCCGGTTTAGGAATCACCATTTGTCTACTCTAATTGGGGTGTGTGTGGACCATTAACTATGATTCCCCATAAGTCATAGTCAAGTGCTTGAATAAAAATCTTCATCTTAGCTTTCCAATAACTATAATTAGTGCCATTAAATAAAGGAGGTCGATTAGTGGATTGACCTTCCAAATAAGATGAACTAGCTTGAGCTGTCATTTGGATCTTTAGCTCTTGATCGTTAGACCAAATTCAAATGAGCACTTGCTCTGATACCAATTGTTAGTCCAGATGGCAACCCAAGAGGGGGGGGGGGTGAATTGGGTTCTTAAAAATTTAACCTTTTAAAAATTGGCTTTAATAAAAGATTAAGTGCAGAATAAATATTAATCACAAAAAAGAGATAGAGAGAGAGAAATAAAGCACGGCAAACACAAAGATTTTATAGTGGTTCGGTGTATCCAACACCTACGTCCACTCCCAAGTTCCTTGGGTCCACACTATAATCAACTTGATTACAGCCGAGTTGTTTTACAAGCTCACAACTCAAACTTGTTGTTTCCCGGGATCACAACGAACCCAGCCGGTTTTTGGGCTCACCAGCACAAAACCCTAAACTCAAGCTAATCTAGCTTGACCCGAGGTATACTACCTCCACTAATTCAATCCCCCTGATTGAACTAGCAAAAACAAATGAAATAGTGTTTACAATAACACAGCTCCTCAAATGAGCAAATATTCAAATAAATAAACAAGGTTTAGAAAAGCCTGTTTGAAGATTGATTTGAGCTTTTCTTCTTTTCTTCTTTTCCTCTTCTCCTTTGAGATGTTGAATCAGGCCTCAGCTCAGATTCTTCACAAATTGCAGATGAGAAGTTGGGAAAAGGCTTTTCTCTCTTTCTTCTTTTGAGAAATCTCCAATTTTCTTGAATGCCTTGGATTTCTTTGAGCTTTTGAGTGAAGGATTTGAACTTTGACTTTTCCTCTTTGATTTCTTCTCAAGACTTCTCGATTTTTTTTGTTTTCTCTCTATTTTTCTTTTTTGATCTCCCTTTTATAGATTCTCTTAATCCAAGATTAGGTAAAAAATTAGCTAGTCCTTGGATTACAACAAAATAACCGTTAGAGTTAGGTGAAAAATATTACCGTTGGAGCTGATCTGGCATTTAAAATCCATTCCTGACAGGTTGGAGTCGGCTCCAACTTTTCAGGTGTCGGCTCCAAGTCGTTATCCAAAAATAGAAAGTAAAAGTTCGTTGAGGAGTCGGCTCCGAAAAAGTAAGTGTCGGCTCGCCGCGTCAGTGTCGGCTCCGAAAAACTATAAGTGTCGGCTCCAGACAAAACATGCTTTCTGTTCCTGCATTGGAGTCGGCTCCAGACACTGTAAGTGTCGGCTCCAAAACTCTGGGTGTCGGCTCCGGAAACCGTGAAAAATCAGAAAATTTGATCGGCCATGGGGTCGGCTCCAGACTTTAGGTGTCGACTCCAGGCTCTGAATTTTGAAACTACTTTGGCATTGATTCAAAACATGTTTCTTTATACCTTTTGATTAATCAAACATTTTTAAGCCCTGAAACACTTGTTAAATTATTAGTAACAAAATAATATACTCATATCTTTTATTAATCATCAAAATCAATAATTGGGTCAACAATCTCCCCCTTTTTGATGATTATAAAAACATTGAGTATATGCATGAGGATTAAATCAATTTTCAAATTTTGTCCTCATAGGTAAGCTCCCCCTGAATGAGGTAGCTCCCCCTATGAAGTTCAATTTAACAATTGTTCTTCCTTTTAATTTTTAATGTTGATACCAATTTTAAATCAATTAATTCCAATTTAATTAATTTTATTATGCTAAATATTTCAATTCAATGCATATACGATTATCTTTCTCTCCCCTTTTTTGTAATCAACAAAAAGGTAAGAAGAAGTAAAATGACAAAATTGATAGATTTTTCAAATCAAAAGATATTCATATAAATAAGTTCATTACATTAAAAGTCAAGAAACTACATTCAAACATCAACTTTCATTACATTAAAGTTCAAATAAATAACATCAAACTAACTAATTATCAAACTTCATTACAAGATAATCAAAAATGAGTTCTAAAATCTTTGCAATTCTTCTAAATTTTTCCCATTCCTTCACTTTGAGTTCTAACAAATTCTTTTAATCTTCTGTCAACAAATGCACATGCAGTCATAATTTTGTCTTGAAGCTCAGCATTGCATTTGAGTAAGTCTCTGAATCTCCACAATATCTTTAAGTTCTTCAAATATGTTCTTGAGATCATTCTTTAAAGATTCAGCAGAGGAACCAAGAGTGGACTCAATCTTCTAATCCGATCATCCAAAGAGTAAAGAGTTTCTTTAAATTCATAAATTTATCAAACTCAGTCTTCATTTCTTCTTTTTGAGCAGCAAATAAACTTTGAAGTTGCTCTAACTGAATATCTGAAAATCCAACAGATGAATAGATGGCCAAACTAGAGCAGGAGCAGGAGCAGGAGGTGGTGAAGATCTGCTAGGCTCTGGTGAAGGAACCTCTGATGGACCAGCCTCAGAAGGTGCAGAAGTCCTAATTCAGCGGCTCTCTCATCCAATGACCTTTCCTTTCCCATTGCCATTCCTTCACAAATCCCATCCTATGCAAGTAGCCAAACTATAGTAATCAGTGTGTCTAAGGTTCTTGAAGGCTCATTATCAGAATTACAATCCCTTGGCTTCTGAAAACCATAGTTAAAATCATGCCATAGGGTAGTGAGGATCTCCTTTTGCCCCAGCCTCAGCCATATAAAAATCATCATAGCAAGATTAATAGGCTGACCAGTCAAACACTGTCCATAACAACAATGTCTCGCTCGAGACATACTCAAATCCCAGTCTTGGGAATAAAATCCTACTGCAAATGTTGTGAAGTAATCTAATCCAAGGGCAATTGATTAGCCCTAACTTCTTCAAATTCAACACTTCTCTTCCTAACATCCTTGATAAGCTCTGACCTCTCACTGTGAATGTCAGCAGCTAATCCAGTGACAGGGATGCTCAAAGATTTCCTAAATCTTGAAAGGTAAGATGATCTTTTCCTCTAACAGAACTTAATCCCACCATCTCCCTTGATAAATTGAAATAAATTCTTTACTAGGGCTGGATAGTGGGAACATCAAGAAGCAAACCTTATCCCAGCCAAGCTCTTTGATTTGTCTTCCAATAGAAAACCCTCGGCCTCAAAGAAATCAAAATCAACCTTTCTACCCATTGTAATAACTCTCCCGGCTAAGTATCTACCTGAGGAGATGAGGGAAGGATTGTCAAAGGGTGAGGAGAATCCTCGCTTGGAGATGGCTCACGGACGGGACGCCTGCCTACGCTTCCCTTACGGGAGCTCCAAGAACCGATCCTCTCCGCTTAGGTGCCATTGATCCTTGGGAAAGGTTAATTTGAGGAATTTTTGGGGAGGTTTTGAGAGAGTTTTGGAGAGAGTTTGGAGAGGGATTGGAAAGATAGAAATGACGAGGTGTCGACTCTGCCCTAATAAATCAATTGGGACCACCAGGTGTCGACTCCCGCAAAGTCGGGTGTCGACTCCAAGTCGCTAACACAGTCAGCGCTCGAACTGGAGTCGGCTCCACTTATACGGGTGTCGGCTCCAAGGTCAGGACCGAGAGCGACACAGAAAGGTGTCGACTCTCAAATTGAGGTGTCGACTCCACTGACAGTTTCAGAGAAAAATAATGAGTTTCAAACATCTGAAACTTGTCAAAATAATCAATAAATTTTTAAAAAATCTTTGGAATATGAAGAATCAAATTGCTCAGATGACTAGATAAATTGTCCTTAAAATTATGAAAGGAATATCAAGAAATTAATAGAATCTAGATAGTCATTCCTTAGAGTTTCAAAATCATTCCAAAGGGTCACAAATCCCTAATTCACCTCTAAGATAACAAAATCTCTCTTCACTCAAGGTTTTGTAAATATATCAGCTAATTGTTCTTCAGTATTAACATAATCAAGACAAATTTCATTATTAGCTACATGTTCTCTTATAAAGTGATATCTAATTTCAATGTGTTTTGTTCTTGAATGTTGAATTGGATTTTTAGTTAGATTTATTGCACTTGTATTATCACATCTAATAGGAGTTTTATCAAGTGTTATGCCATAATCTTCAAGTTGTCGCTTAATCCAAAGGATTTGAGCACAGCAACTTCCAGCTGCAACATATTCTGCTTCAGCAGTAGATAATGCAACCGAATTTTGCTTTTTGCTAAACCAAGAGATTAAGTTACTTCCTAAGAATTGACATGCACCACTTGTGCTTTTTCTATCTAATTTACATCCAGCATAGTCAGAGAATATGCAATCAAGTTTAATGTTGAGTCTCTAGAATACCATAAACCTACATTTTTAGTTCCACTTAAATATCTTAAGATTCTTTTACAGCAATTAAGTGAGATTCTTTAGGTTCAGATTGAAATCTAGCACATAGACAAACAGCAAACATGATATCTGGTCTACTAGCAGTTAAGTAAAGTAGAGATCCGATCATACCTCTGTAATATTTTGATCTACTTTCTTACCATCTTCATCTTTGTCCAATTTGCATGAAGGACTCATAGGTGTTCCAAGGGGTTTGATTGACTCCATTCCAAACTTCTTGAGAAGTTCTTTGTGTATTTTGCTTGGTTGATGAAAATCCCCTCTTTGCTTTGTTTGATTTGAAGTCCTAGGAAGAAGTTGAGTTCTCCCATCATGCTCATTTCAATTCACCCTGCATTAACTTAGCAAATTCTTGACATAAAGATTGTTAGTAGCACCGAATACAATATCATCAACATATATTTGTACTACTAATAAATCCTTGTCTTTTCTTTTCAAAAATAAGGTTTTATCTACATTTCCTCTTAAAATCATTTTCAATTAGAAATTTACTTAATCTATCATACCAAGCTCTAGGTGCTTGTTTCAAACCATATAGTGCTTTGTGCAATTTAAAAACATGATTTGAAATTCATGATCTTCAAAACCAGGTGGTTGTTCAACAAAAACTTCTCATTTATAAATCCATTTAAAAATGCACTTTTAACATCCATTTGAAATAAATTGATATGCATATGACATGCAAATGCAAGTAATAATCTAATTGCTTCTAATCTAGCTACAGGTGCAAAAGTTTCATCAAAATCAATTCCTTCTTCTTGATTATATCCTTTTGCAACTAATCTAGCTTTGTTTCTAATTACTATGCCATTTTCATCTAATTTATTTCTAAATACCCATTTTGATCCTATAACAGAATGATCTTTAGGTCTTATCTACTAAGGGTCCAACATTATTTCTAGTAAATGATTTAATTCTTCTTGCATAGCTAACATCCAATTATTATCTTTTTCAGCTTCTTCAATAGTTTTAGGTTCAATTTGAGATACAAATGCAAGATGATTATTGATGTTTCTCATTGATGATCTAGTTCTTACTCCTTGAGATGGATCACCTATAATTAATTCTTTTGGATGACCATAGGCATATCTCCAATCTCTAGGAAGATCTACATCATTATGATTTGCATCAACAACATCAACACTAGGAAAATCATTATCTTTAGCTTCTTGTTCATGATCTGAAGATACATCATATTCAATTTTTCAATATCCCTTTCTAATATGTTTGTATCTTCCTCATCATCAATCTTTTCTGAACTCGATGCTAAAGATTCATCAAAAACTACATGAATAGATTCTTCTACAATTAAGTTTTTCTTGTTAAACACTCTATAGGCTTTACTAGATATTGAATATCCTAAGAATATGCCTTCATCAGATTTTGCATCAAATTTTCCTAGATTATCTTTACCATTATTATGAATGAAACATTTACAACCAAATGCATGAAAATAACTGATATTTGGTTTTCTATTGTTCCATAGTTCATAAGGAGTTTTCTTAAGGATTGGCCTAATTAAAGCTCTATTAAGAATGTAACATGCCGTGTTTATAGCTTCCGCCCAAAAGTACTTTGGTAGGTTGCTTTCACATAGCATGGTACGGGCCATGTCTTCTAAAGTTCTATTTTTTCTTTCTACAACTCCATTTTGTTGTGGTGTTCTAGGTGCAGAAAATTATGATGGAATGTCATTTTCAATGCAAAAGTTTTCAAATAAATGATTTTCAAATTCAGTGCCATGATCACTTCTAAGAGACACTATGGTGTTTTTTCTCATTTGTGACCTTCTTGAAGAATTTCAAAAATATTTGAAAGGTCTCATCTTTATGAGCTAAAAAATACCCAAGTGTATCTAGAATAATCATCTACAATCACAAGACCATATTTCTTTCCTCCTAGACTAGTGGTTCTAGTAGGTCCAAAAGATCCATGTGAAGTAGTTCAAGTGGCCTAGAAGTGAAAACAATGTTTTTAGTTTTGAAAGAGTTTCTAGTTTGTTTTTCCAAATTGACATGCATCACAAATTTTGTTATTTCAAAATCTAGTTGTGGAAGGCCTTTTACTAAATCCATTCTGATTAATTTTGAAATTAGGTGAGTGCTTGCATGACCTAATCTACGATGCCATAGCCATCCAATCTCATTCATATTAGCATTATTAGCAACTAAGCAATGATTACCAATGGACAAATTGTCCAAATCAATCAAGTACACATTGCCATTGTCACCAAACGTAACAACTCCTCCCTTTTTGCTTTCAAGGGTGATGAATTGATCTTTGTCACCTGTCATGTGTCTTGAGCTGCCACTATCGAGATACCACTTTCGCTTGAATCTTTTGGCCGCAAGACACTCCTGCAAAAATGATCAAGTCTTATATTTAGGTACCCAAGCCTTCTTGGGTCCTTCATGGTTAGTAGCAATAAAGATTGTTCCTTTTGGAACCCATATTTTCCTTCCTTTACTACTTAAATTCTTGTTAATTTTCTTAAAATTACATTCAAATACTTTGTGTCCCTTTTTGTTACAATAATGACATAAAACTTTATTTTTATCTTGTTCTTTTCTAAAGAAGTTTTTGACATATTTTGTTTTATGTTAGGCCTATAACCTAATCCAGCCTTATCAAATATAGCTCTTTGATTGCTCAATAATAAATTAAGTTTTTCAGAACTATATGTAAATTTATCAATTATATTTTATATTTTTTAACTTCCTTCTTTAATCTATCATTTTCATTGGAAATTGATCCTTTTTTTTTCAATCAAAACTTCATTTTCTGATTTCAATTTTTCAACTTCATGAGTAAGATTATCTTTTAAATCCTTAACTTCAAGTGTTAAATCATTTTCTCTTTACACAAATTTAAATTTTCGTTTTTCAAAAACTTGTTTTTCTTTTTTAGAATTTTAAAATCTCTTACTAACTCATTAAATGCATCATATAACTCTTCAAAAGTGAAAACATCATAAGGTGTTTCAGAACTTACCTCAATGTCGTCGTTTGCCATAAAGCAAATGTTGACAACTTCCTTTTATTCCTCCTCGGAAGAGGATTCTTCACTATCACTCCATATTGCAACATAAGCCTTCTTCTTCTTGTAGACTTTCTTCAATTGAGGATAGTCATATCTAAAATGCCCCGGTTTCTTGCACTCATAACATATCAAGGGCTCTTTTTCTTTTTCTTTGTCGTTCACTTTCTCTTTTTCTCCTTCCATTTTTGTTCCAGAATTTTTCTTGTGGAAGGGTCTCCTTCTTTGCATGAATTTTTTAAATTTTCTAGCAAGGAGTACAGTCTCCTCATCATCATCATCACTGCAGCTTTCCTCACTTTCTGCAGCCTTGAGTGCAATAGTTTTCTTCTTCTTGACTTCCTTCTCTTGATGTTGCTTCATAGTCAGCTCATGAGTCATCAAGGATCCAAGTAGCTCCTCCAAAGGTAAAACATTTAAATCCTTGGCTTCTTGGATTGCAGTCATCTTCGCTTCCCATGATCTTGGAAGTGACCTAAGAATTTTACGCACAAGTTCAGAATTAGTATAAGTCTTACCAAGACTTTTCAAGCCATTAACAATATCAGTGAATCTTGTGTACATGCATGTAATTGTTTCAGTTTGTTCCATGCTAAATAGTTCATATTTATGCACCAAAATATTAATTTTTGATTATTTTACTTGATTAGTACCCTCATGGGTAACTTCTAATCTATCCCAAATTTTTTTTGCGGAAATATATGTAGAAATTTGATTAAATTTATTTGCATCCAATGAACAATACAAAACATTCATGGCTTTAGCATTGAGCTGAGCCAACTTCTTATCATGTTCATCCCATTCCGTTTCTGGTTTAGGAATCACCATATTGTCTACTCTAATTGTGGGTCTGTGTGGACCATTAACTATGATTCCCCATAAGTCATAGTCAAGTGCTTGAATAAAAATCTTCATCCTAGCTTTCCAATAACTATAATTAGTGTCATTAAATAAAGGAGGTCGATTAGTGGATTGACCTTCCAAATAAGATGAACTGGCTTGAGCTGCCATTTGGATCTTTAGCTCTTGATCGTTAGACCAAATTCAAATGAGCACTTGCTCTGATACCAATTGTTGGCCCAGATGAAAACCCAAGAGGGAGGGTGAATTGGGTTCTTAAAAATTTAACCTTTTAAAAACGATTGGCTTTGGAATACACAAGATTAAGTGCAGAATAAATATTAACCACAAACAAAGAGATAGAGAGAGAGAATCAAAGCACGATAAACATAAGGATTTATAGTGGTTCGGTGTATCCAACACCTACGTCCACACCCAAGTACCACTTGTGTCCACATTATAATCAACTAGATTATAGCCGAGTTGTTTTACAAGTTCACAACTCAAAACTTGTTGTTTCCAACGGGATCACAATGAACCCAGCTGGTTTTTCCTGGGCTTATCAGCACAAAACCCAAACCTCAAGCTAATCTAGCTTGACCCGAGGTATACTACCTCCACTAATTCAATCCCCCTTATTGAACTAGCAAAAACAAATGATAATAGTGTTTACAATAACAAGCAGCTCCTCAAATGAGCAAATATTCAATATAAATAAATAAGGTTAGAAAAGCCTGTTTGAAGCAGAGTTGATTTGAGCTTTTCTTCTTTTCCTCTTCTCCTTTGAGATGTTGAATCAGGCCTCAGCTCGGATTCTTCATAAGGATTGCAGATGAGAAGTTGGGAAAAAATAGGGCTTTGGGGCTCTTTCTTCTTTTGAGAAATACTCCGATTTTGAGCTTGAATGCCTTGGATTTCTTTTTGAGCTTTCTGGAGTTGATGGATTTAAACTTGACTCTTTCCTCTTTGATTTCTTGCTCAAGACTTCTCGGATTTTTTAGGTTATTTTCTCTCAATTTTTTCGTTCGTCGTTTTTTTCGTTATTTTTTTTTTCAAACGAACGGTCTCCCTTTTATAGATTTTCTTTAATCCAAGATTATGTAAAAAACTAGCCATTATTTTTGTCCTTGGATTCCTCCTACACACCACAAAAGTAACCGTTAGAGATTAGGTGAGAAAATATTATCGTTGGAGGCCGTTCTGACAATTTAAAAATCCATTCCTCATAGGTTGGAGTCGGCTCCAACTTTTAGGTGTCGGCTCCAAGTCGAGTATCCAAAAATAGAAAGTAAAAGTTCATTGAGGAGTCAACTCTGGAAAAGGTAAGTGTCGGCTCACCGCGTTCAGGTGTCAGCTCCAAAAAACTGTAAGTGTCGGCTTCAGAGTAGTTTAAAAACATGCTTTCTGTTCCCGCATTGGAGTCGGCTCCAGACATTGTAAGTGTCGGCTCTGAAACTCTGGGTGTCGGCTCCGAAACACTGGGTGTCAGCTCCAGATCGTGCCAAAAATCAGGAAAGCATTTGATCGGACATGGGGTCGGCTTCAGACCTTCTAGGTGTCGACTCCAGGCTCTGAATTTTGAAACATACCTTGGCATTTGATTCAAAACACGTTTCTTTATACCTTTTGATTAATCAAATATTTTTAAGCCCTGAAACACTTGTTAAATTTATTAGTAACAAAATGAATATACTCATATCTTTTATTAATCATCAAAATCAATAATTGGGTCAACATCCCCCTTCATCGTTTTTGTACCTCGATTGCCCGCAAATCTTATACCATCTCAGCTTTGAGTCTTCACCCCAATATATCATACAATTGTTCAAGCAACAATCGATCTTATTAACTGGGAGCCCAAGGCCACGCAATAACTTCTTCGTTGAGTAGAAACTGTCTCCTACAACATTATGATTTGGCAAAACTTCCTTCATTAACCCAGCTACATCATTGAATGCCTTTTCTGATAATCGATGTTCCGCCTTAATATTCAACAACCGAGCAGTCATAGACAATTGGGAATGACTCTCACAGCCAGGATATAATTCTTGATTTGCAGAACACAACATATCATAAAATTGTTGTGCATCTGGATTTGGTTCTTCCATAAATATATTTTGGTTGAATTCATTATTCGATGCATTCATCACCATTTCTTCGTATGTGTTTAAATTCACAAATGGTTCATCAATGGGATTTGACACTTCTTGGCTAGTGACACCTGCAAACATTTTCTCAGTTTCACCATGACAGTTCCAAACATCGTACCCAGAAACAAACCCCTTTTTACACAAGTGCACTTTCACAGTTTCAACATCTCTATAGGCTTTATTCTGACACTTGCGTAAGTTGCAGGGGCACCTGATCCTAGGCTCATCCATCCATTCGGGTTGACTACATGCAAATGCTATAAATTCTTTCAATCCATTCAGAAAATCTGGATTAAGCAACCCATCTTTTAACCTTACATACATCCACGACCGAGCCCCGCTCATTTTTGACCAACTTATATAATTCCTGGTAAACCATTAAAGAAGACAACAATTTAATTTTACATTAGTCATTATAGCAATAGATTAATTCTTTTACACATCTAAGCTAAATACCAAATATTGAGCCTCTTTAATTATACCGATAAATCAAGGCCGAGCCACGGCTAGGATCCTTGACGTGCTATCTAGGACCGAGGCCTAGGACCGAGGTCCGTTCAATCATTAGACTTCACAAGTAAGCAAGTGTCCTAAATGAATTCCACTATCACTCCACTAGGACTTAGGTAAGGCCCTATCCCATTCAAGATTATTTTATGCGATATGTTATTCTGCTCGAAATTATCATCGTTTACGTTGAAATTTCGGCAGCAATTCCCCTTATATTCTCCTAAATGTGTGGCTTATATGCCACACTAGGAGAACGTATGAGGATATACAAACTGCAATCTCAACTAACGATGACGAATAGCAGACAAACATATCGCAAAAAATAATCTCAAACTATCCACTAGGATAATTTGAGAATTTGCAAGACTAAGTCTTACAAAGTCTCAAACGGGTCTAAAGGTTATAGTGCTATGAGAAATAATATAAAAAATCAAAGAACGAACTTGAATCTGAGTTCACTATATCAGTACTTGAATCTGAGTTCACTATATCAAATTTAATATTCTTGCTTTAAATTTAGTTCTAAATGAGCTATATCATTTTTCCTTCATGATATCGAATTTATTTTGATTGGTTGGTTTAGAATTTGAGGAATTATATCAAATTATGGTAAATTATGGTATGCTATATCAAATTTCTTTCAATTGAAGAACATGAATATTCTAATTTGCTAAGAAAATGATTGTGACAATATTTAAAAACTAAATATTTAAAATTTGCTAAGCCAAAATAAACAGGTAATAAAGAAATATAAATTTATTAAAATTTAATCATCTAAACTATCAAAACCATATAAATTGCATGATAAGCATTCTAATAATAATATATCATGAACAATATTTCAAGAAATAAATAGATTCGATAACACAAGACATTTATAAATCTAAATATATAAATTTTAAATATATCAATATTATGCAAATATCAAATTATGCATTACAAGATTATAGATTACATGCAAATTTTCTAATATTACATGTAAAATTGAGTTCATAAATTTAAAAAAACCCCATCCTGCCATTTTTTTAAAAAACAATAGGGGCCTGGTCACCGTGGCCAGCCCACCGTTGGCCATGGCCGCAACCGTGGCCGTGGCCTCACGGGTGGGGGAAAAATCCCACCCTGACATTTTTTTTAAAAAAAAATGGTGGCCACGGCCACCGCCGTGGCCGTGGCCTCAGGGATGGGGCAAAAACCCCACCCTGAATTTTTTTAAAAAAAAATACGGTGGCCTGGCCACCGCCGGCCACGGCCACCATCGTGGCCGGCGCCTCAGGGGTGGGGGAAAAACCCCACCCCGACATTTTTTTTTAAACGGTGGCCTGGTCACCGTGGCCAGGCCACCGCCACCGCCGGCCACGGCCGCGGCCGTGGCCGTCGTCTCCAGCCACGGCCGCTGCCGTGGCCGGCGCCTCAGGGGTGGGGCAAAAACCCCACCCCGACAAATTTTTTTTTAAAAATGGTGGCCTAGCCACCGTGGCCAGGCCACCGCTGGCCACGGCCACGGCCGTGCCCTGAGACGATGGCTACGGCCGCTACCGTGGCCGTGGCCTCAGGGAAACGGGAGGGCGGGGGGTGGGGGAGGGGAGGGGGGGAGGGGGGGCTTACCTCGGTAGATAGGGGACACTGCCGGGGGGGGGGGCTGCTGCCGATGGTTCCTAGCGCCGGGGGGCGGGGGGATCCGGATGAGGGGACGGAAGCGGGTTAGGGTAAGAAGAGGAAGAAGAAGAGGCCGGGGGGGGCCGGGCGCGACTAAGTTTATATATTAGGGATTAGCGATGCAATTTTGCGTCACTAATCCCTCGCTAATTTTTTTTATATTTATTATGGATGCATCGCTAATCCATCACTAATTTACTTTTTTTATTATTTTCTAGGAAAATTAGTGATGCAAATAATTGCATCGCTAATGAGTCCCTAATTTGGCGGCAATATTCCGCGGAAAATTTTTTTTATTTTCTGGAAAAATGCATCGCTAATGCGTCACAATATTTTTATTTGATAATTATATTTGATAAAATTATTTTTCTGAAAATAATTGCGACGCATATGGTTGCATCACAATATTTTATTTTTAATTTTTTTAAAATATTTTTTTTTAATTTTGCAATGCAATACATGCGTCGCAAAATAAAAATTATTTTTTAAAATTTTTTGGTTTATTGCGTCGCTAATGCGTCGCTATTTAACATACTTTATTTTTTAAAAAAATTGCGACGCTCCGATTTGCATCGCAACAATTTTATTTGATAACTATATTTGATAAAAATTATTTTTTTAGAAAATAATTGCGATGCAAATAATTGCGCGCAATGTTTTATTTTTAAATTTTTTAAAAAATTATTTTTTAAAAATATTACGATGCAATACATGCGTCACAGAAATAAATACTATTTTTTTTTAATTTTCTAGTTTATTGTGTCGCTAATGCATCGCTATTTAACATAATTTATTTTTAAAAAATTGTGAGGCACTGATTTGCATCGCAATAATTTTATTTTATAATTATATTTGATAAAAATTATTTTTTCTAAAAATAATTGCGACGCAAATAATTTCATCGCAATGTTTTATTTTTAATTTTTTTAAAAATATTATTTTTTAAAAAATATTACGACGCAATACATGCATCGCAAATTAAATATTATTTTTTTTTTTGGTTTATTGCATCGCTAATGCGTCGCTATTTAACATAATTTATTTTAAAAAAATTGCGACGCACCGATTTGCGTCGCAATAATTTTATTTGATAATTATATTTGATAAAAATTATTTTTTCTGAAAATAATTACGACGCAAATGGTTGTGTCGCAAAGTTTTATTTTTAATTTTTTTTTAACATTTTTTTTTATAACATTTATTTCGACGATCGATCCAAGCCATGATCCCGATCGGTGACGACCGATCTCGAATCATTGTGATTGATCCGATCGACGACGATCCGACGGTTGCGATCGATCGAAGCCATGATAGATCCCAGTCGGCGATGACCGATCTTGGACCATTGCGATCGATCCGATCGGCGATGATCCGATGGTTGCGATTGATCCAAGCCATGATCGATCCCGATCGGCGACGATCGATCTCGCACAGTTGCGATCGATCCGATCGGCGATGATCCGATGGTTGCGATCGATCCAAGCCATGATCGATCTCGGTTGGCGATGACCGATCTTGCACCGTTGCAATCGATCTGACGGTTGCGATCGATCAAAGCCATGATCGATCCTGATCGGCGACGATCGATCTCGGACCGTGGCGATCGATCCGATTGGCGATGATCCGATGGTTGCAATTGATACAAGCCATGATCGATCCCGGTCGACGATGACCGATCTAAGACCATTGCGATTGATCCGATCAGCGATGATCTGATGGTTGCGATCGATCCCGATCGGCGACGACCGATCTCGGACCATTGCAATCGATCCGATCGGCGACGATCCGACGGTTGCGATCGATCGAAGCCATGATCGATCCCAGTCGGCGACGACTGATCTAAGACCGTGGCGATCGATCCGATTGGTGACAATCCGATGGTTGCGATCGATCCAAGCCATGATCGATCCCGGTCGGCGACGACCGATCTCGCACCATTGCGATCGATCCGATCGGTGATGATCCGACGGTTGCGATCGATCCAAGCCATGATCGATCTCGGTCGGCGACGACCAATCTCGCACCGTTGTGATCAATCCGATTGGTGACGATCCGACGGTTGCGATCGATCCAAGCCATGATCGATCCCGATCGGCAATGACCGATCTCAGACCGTTGCGATCGACCCGTTCGACAATGATCCGACGGTTGCGATCGATCAAGGCATGATCCCGATCAGCGACGATCAATCTCGCACCGTTGTGATCGATCCGATCGGCAACGATCTGACGGTTGCGATCAATCCAAGCCATGATCAATCCCGGTCGGTGATGACCAATCTAAGACCATTGCGATTGATCCGATCGGTGACGATCCAACGGTTGCGATCGATTCAAGCCATGATCGATCCCGATCGGCGACGACCGATCTCGCACTGTTGCGATCGATCCGATCGGCGACGATCCGACAGTTGCGATCGATCCAAGCCATGATCGATCTCGGTCGGCGACGACCAATCTAAGACCGTTGCGATTGATCCGATCGGCAACGATCCGATGATTGCGATCGATCGAAGCCATGATCGATCCCGATCGGCAATGACCAATCTTGGACCATGGCGATCTATCCGATCGGCGACGATCCAACGGTTGCGATCAATCCAAGCCATGATCATCCTGATCAGCGATGACCGATCTCGGACCATTACGATCGATCTGATCGGCGAGATCCAACGGTTGCGATCGATCCAAGCCATGATCGATCCCGGTCGATGATGACTGATCTCGTACCGTTGCGATCGATCCGATCGGTGACGATCCGATGGATGCGATCGATCCAAGCCAAAATCGATCCCGATCGACGATGACTGATCTTGCACCGTTGTGATCGATCCGATCGGCGACGATCCGATGGTTGCGATCGATCTAAGCCATGATCACGGTCGGCGACGACCGATCCGACGCATGTACCAAAATTAATTTTTTTAAAACAATTGCGACGCATTTCATTGCATCACAATATTTTATTTTTAATTTTTTTATCTTTTAATTATATTTTATAAATTTATTTTTTTTAAAAAAAACTCTACGATGCATTATTTGCGTCGCTAAATTAAAATTAATTTTTTTAATTTTTTGATTTATTACATCGCTAATGCATCGCTATTTAACATAATTAATTTTTTTAAAATATTGTGACGCACTAAAATCATCACAATATTTTTATTTCATAATTATTTTAATTTTTTTAAAATCATTTAAAAAAAATATTACGATGCAATACTTGAGTCGCTAAATAAAAAATTATTTTTATTAATTTTTTATTTTATTGCATCGCTATTACATCACTATTTAACATAATTAATTTTTTAAAAAATATTGCGACACACTGAATTGTATCGTAATATTTTTATTCATAATTATATTTTATAAAAATTAATTTTATTTAAAATAATTGCGACGCAATACTTACGTCGCTAAATAAAAATTATTTTTTTAATTTTTTGGTTTATTGCGTCGCTATTGCATCGCTATTTAACATAATTAATTTTTTAAAAATATTACGATGCACTATGTTGCGTCGCAATATTTTTGTTTCATAATTATATTTATAAAAATTAAATTTAAAAATATTGCAATGCATTACTTGCGTCGCTAAATTAAAAAATTAATTTTTTTTGATTATCTGATTTATTGAGTTGTGAATGTGTCGCTAATTGCGTTGCAATTTTTTGTTGTCGTGGAGGTGTCGCAATGTGGTCAATTTAGCGATGCAAAGATGCGTCGCTAAATTTACGTCGCTATTTCAGTATTTTCTTGTAGTGATATATGTTATGTTTAGCTATGGTACTATAATTTTGATTACGCATGATCTTGTAATATCATATATGTTGTTATCATCGTTTTATGATCATTCAGTATGCCTTATATTATGCCATTATGAGTTTTATTTTGTAGATATATTAATTCGAGCAAACTTAGATTAAATTTTGCTTAGGCATGTGGCATCAAGGTTGGGGCATGTAGCCATGAAAGCTCAGTGTAGAATCGATATAGACTAACAATGTTTGTAAGGTAATGTTCATATATATGGAGCACTAATGCAGCTATGATTATTAATACGTATCTTTAGTGAGCCAAGAACTTTGATTTGACTTTTATTTATTTTCTCTCTCCAAATTTATATTTCTCAATTTTATTCTACTTACAATCTTTTTCGGTCTTATTATTAATGCTTGTTCGTAATGATTATGCCATTCATGGTGTTCATGGAGATCTTGGGCTAGCTTATCTTATCATGAAATTAAGTGATTATTTTATTCTTTAAATTATCAGATGGTTTATAGATCTTCCTTACTCAATCATACTAACATATCTCCCCGGAGGGTGGGGGCAAGAGGAATTCCTCTCTTGAGCCTCATAGTTGGAAATTCCAATTTGACCAAGTAACCATCTTTCAATGCTAGGTGGAAAGAATTCCAATTTTTTTCTTGAACGGACCACTACAACATCTACTACTTCCCACTAGCTGAAGTATAAGTTTAGGCAGGGAAATATAGCTAAAATGTTTAGAGATGGGACTACATGGGCATCATAGGTATGTTGAAGCCTTAACTTTCAACAAAAGCAGCTTAAGAAATTGATATTGTTATAGAGTGTTGCCAAAGAATTCCATATTCTTTCTAGTGGTTTCACGTTTATATTTGACTATTTATTGATTCAATATATGTGATATGAAGCAGTTTAATGGATGTGTTTTCAGTTATGTAGGGGCTAGTTTTGAGATGAGAATGAAGAGAGTTTTAGAGTTCATACAATATTTGTTATCTTTATTCAAAGAGACTTTTCATATGATAGAATTTGTCAAAGAGAAAATTGGTAGGAAATGTCAATTTATCTACTTCATAAATTAACTACATTTTTTAACATCAAACTTTCCTGTGATGAATAAGCAAGTAGTGTTCTCAACTATAGTGGTTATTTCTTGGACAATCTCTTAATTCATGTAGGTTTTGATTCTTGCCTTTTTTATGAGAGAAATGGTGGGGCAAGAGAAAGCCCACTACTCATTTCATGGAGGTGAATGAAATGAGAGCTGTTACAGACTTACAAATGGGGGAAGAGAGAAAAGAAAGGAAGATGTAAAAAAGCCAAAAGAATACTTGGCCTGCTACTTAGTTATTTGGTTTAAATTTCATGTTAATTTTGTGCTAAAGCTCATTAAGAAGCTATCTATAAAGACAATTGATTCATCAAGTTTTCAAAATATTGTTATGATAATACGCCATTGCAGAAAGAATTGTCAACATATAAATTCTAAAAAATTAGCACTATCTGATTCCTATTATTTTTATCATCCCTTATAGTGTCATAAATATTAGCTTTTATCTTAGAAAATGAAATAATTAAAGTTAATAATGTGGCAGCATTCCGAGTGTCCCTACTTTCTCTAATAGTAACAAATTCCTTGGTTTTATGGGGATTAGGGTAGCTGGTAACTAAGACACTATATTGTTATTTTATTAGTGGGACGATTAATCCATGCCTTATATAATGTTGGAATGAAAATCTTTATTATACTAATATCATTTTGTTTTTAAAAAGATTTACTTAATATGATTCTAGTAGTTTAAATGTTAATATAGATGCCATGTTTTTTTTTTTTTAATTAACTTGAGAGAAATGGGAGAGACCTTAATAAATAGTCCTAGTATTGCGTTGACACACCCAAAATTGCCGACAAAATAAAGGTTGTATTTGGGTTTAGTGAAGGGTTTATCCTTATCAAGTGATTATATATTAAAAATAATATATTCAGTTCATTTGATTCATATAAGTTTAATAAGAATTTTTTTTAGACTTTTTCTATGGATGGTGCCACAAACAAAGAGAAGTTAAAGGGCATAAGGAGATGGTATAAGATGTTGAAGGGATTAAAGGAGGTTCTTGAACGAGTGGGATGAAGTCCGATTTTTTTTAAAATAATTATAGAAAAGCATTCAAGCTAGACCTTTTTTATAGTAAATTTATAATATAATGTAATAATTTTAACTTATATGCAATGGTTTCCATGTCTCTGGCATGTGTGTTATGCTAGTAGCTTAAAATATCTAGTTTTAGATCCTCATCTCAAGGATTGACTGTGAGAGGAATAAACTAAATAAAGATTCATCAATGTTGTAGAAGGAAGTCAGAAAATGATGGTAGATGCCTTGTTCAATATTTGGATTCATAGATAGCCTTAGGGACATGTTTCATGGCGATTATGGAGAGAGAAGTGCTTCTATACTCTTTTTAAATAGTTTAAAGCTTTTTTTAAGATGGCAACCGATAAACATTTCCACAAAAGCTATTGCACATTGTACAATATTTGGGTTTAGCTACCATTGTCAAGAAATACTCCAAATCATGCTTAGATATTTGACTCCAAACAAGTAATACATTAAACATTACTCTGGATAATTCAAATTACAACTTGTTCCAAAATTACTCTTCATGCAACTCATGCAAAAATAATATATTAGAATTAATATTAATTCACAATAACTTAAATATCATTTTGTATGGATTGTTGGATTTTAAAGGTTTTTTTATTATTTTATAACCTTTATATGAACTTCTAGGGTTTAAATCTTCAAAAGACTTATTTTGGCTACAGTTTCGTGTAACAGTGACAACATTCTCTCTCTCTCCCTCACATTTTTTTTTTGCTTTACTTTTCTTAACATCCTTTTTTATTAGATCTGATTGGATCCTCTATATGTCTTGTTGGATATCTGATTCCATCTTCCGCTAAAGACTCTTCTTTTATGTCACTTATTTCCTATAGTTTCATACCAACGCTGCATTGCTTGCACTAGATCTAAAATACATTCCCCTTTCATATAACTTTGCTCTTCTTTCCAAACCCATGACACATTCTTCGATGGCTCCTTTTATAATATAAATCTCTTCAATAATATAGCTTTACAAAAACATTTTCTTTTTAATGAAAAAATAAGAAAGAAGGTGTTAACTCATCCAATTTTATTAAGGGAAAATAAATATAGAGACATGAATTGTCAAAGTCATAGGGAAGAAGAGAGAAAACATATGCACAGATTTACCAAAAACAAAAAAAATGCACAGGTTAATCCTAAAGTATTGGAATCAAAAGATAAGCCAAGTTCCAAACAAAAGAAATTTTTTTTAAAATTTCCTAGAGTGGCCCAATCTTCAAAGACATG
This sequence comes from Calamus simplicifolius, assembly GCA_900491605.1. Classification (NCBI taxonomy): domain Eukaryota; kingdom Viridiplantae; phylum Streptophyta; class Magnoliopsida; order Arecales; family Arecaceae; genus Calamus; species Calamus simplicifolius. Next base: position 132,660 of record UESW01004562.1, on the reverse strand, counting down.
AACGTTCAAGATAATAATAGCATTAGTAGATCTTTTCCTTGTGAAAAGATTATATTTTGCCTCCCCTATCATATACTCAAAAAATTATTAATACTGGCTGAGCCCATGCTAATCTAGAGTTCTTTGCCCCCCTTATTCTTTTACTTCTCCAAACTGTCCATGGGAGAGAAGGGTAACATGAATCTTGATTTAATATTCTCATTTTGCTTCCTTTAAATTTATTTGGCCAAGGAATAGGATAATAGAAGGTGATTAATAAATTTCACTAAATAACTATATTGGATCAGTTAACATTCCAACCCTTTTATAAGAAAACATATTTCCTACCTGAAGTTGATTCTTAAGGGCCAACAATTATTATTTTTGTGTATTGATGTTTCATTTATAATAGCGGTTGGGAGGTGTGGAAATAGGATTGATAACTTGTAGGCAATTAGATTGGACTAGTTTTGGGGATGTTTGGTATAGATTTTGGAAAAGATATCTCATGTATTGTTGAAGGGATGATCTTTTTTGGTGTTTGAATGAATTAATAAATGCAAAGAATTAGTGTAGATAATAAGTAATATTTAACATGCATTGATTCTATGATAGCTTAAATCTTAACATAAACCAAATTACCTTCTCACTATTTTGAGCATTTATAGAGTGGATAAGAGTAGAGTGGTAAGTAAAGAGAATACAAATAAGCCTACTGAATGATACAAGTCCATAACACTATTTTGGCAGAATGGACACAACATTTGGATCCACATATACCCTGGCCTCAATGATTTAAGCCCATATCGCAAGGTCATTTCTGCTATCTCCTCGTTGGAGGGGATATCTTATTAACTAACTGGTTCTTTTGTGTCTCTCTATGGCTTACCGTTGAAAGATGACAATGGTTTAAACTTGGGTTCAACTAATGCTTTTATAATATTATTTTAAAAATTAGGCTTCAATCCGATTTGTTCAATGTTCATTCAGCCTCTCAAGCCTATTGCTCTTGTGCCATGCTTTTTCAAATATTATAACATTAGTCCATATATCCAAAAGCATAATAGCAAAAGCTTTCAAACATTATGAATATGAAATTATTACTATATTACTTAGGAAAAGGGACATGTTTTCAAGCCAAGGCTGGTCATAGGGTGGCCTACTTCAATTTCCAACCATAGTGGTAGGAAACTCCAAAATTAACCATCTTTTGATGCTAAGCAAAACACTGAACATGCTGCTAATTTTATTAGTCCTCAATCCGAGCCAGTGTGAATTTTGACCACACTAAGGATCCAGACCAGCAAGATGGGATATGTCTCAATCCGAACACCGATTCTGCGTTTAAACAGATTCATGCATATATTGCTCTTCTCAGTTGGCTCATTTGGGAGGTTTGAAGCCCTTAAAGTCATGCAAGGAGAAGTCATTGATATGGGGTAAATCTATAGTTACTCTATGATAGCCTAGGCCCTTAATTGCAATAGGATGGAGATTTCTTTCTACAATCAAATCATTACTTTTGATTCAGCAATATATTTTAAAATATCCAACATCCAAAATAGGTGTTGGATTAGAATATAATGTTGCTGAATAAGAAAAGTATAATGATGAATAAATCATCAAATTTGCTGACAATCACCTATTGAATCTGTAAACCAATAGAAATAGAGCTTATGCTTCACTTCAACTCAATGCCACAATTATAATTATTATGATATATATTTCTTCAATATTATACATTCAATTCCTCTTAAAGCACTCTTGCAAGCTTATTTATATATTATTTAACATTTTAGCTGCCAATTGTTTGAGAGCATCCACCAAAGACTTGTTTGTCATTGTTCTGAACTATTTGCATCATCATTGCATGCGGAATTATCTTTCAACTGCTAACTGTTCTTTGAATCATAGCATTAGTTAGCTATAATTTGAACAGAAAATGGCATGAGATATTATGCAAAGAAGAGGTTCACCAATTAAACCTCGACAGGAGAATTTGCAGTACTGAATTGGAGAAGAATGAAGGTTTTCAAAAAGTCCATTGCATAATTTTCAAAGACTGATTTATCTAATGTCAACCAATGAAATAATCCTTTTCCCATTGGCAGTCAAACCTGATATAAATGGAAATTTTACATACAGAAGCTTGCCCTTTTTGGACAAAATAGCCTTCTATTAAAAGATATACAAGATAAATGGGCATTGAGCTGATAATAACTTGCTTCACACATATGAGAGTAAGACATGTCATTGACCTTTTGAGAAAATCAGTCTAGAAGATACACGTCATTTCAAATATCCAAAGCATATTACATGTACTTCTAGATGACTTGTTGTTTGATGTAATCATGTTAAGAGAAGCATAATTTTCAAAGTTTAATGATATGGAGAACATAACAAACTATGTAGTTTCTGATCAACAATGGGATATGGAAGCCTCAAAACCCATAATATATCTTCACAAAGACTTTAACTTAGAATCCATTAAGCAATGGTCCAATAGGCTTTGGTATAATAGTAAACTTGCTTCATTTGACTTGGGGTCATGGTTTTGCAACATGGAAATAGCCTCTCCAAATATGGGGTAACTCTCCTTAGACCTGTAGTAGACAAAGCCTCATTCATTATGCAATGGTCCAAACTAACAATATTTTCCAGTTATAAGTCTACATTACATATAAGGATGAATGAAATCAAATGTCAATGAAGTCCATAGTCACCACCTATAATTCAAGTTGTTCTCATCAATTCTCATTTACTAAATAGACATTACTAAGAAATTAAAGAAGCTAAAATTCTTAAAATAATAGACAAAATATAAGCACAACCATCGGCAAGGGAAAATAAAATGTATTGAAAATTGGATATATTTCTATTGATACCTTGAATCTATAGTTTGGTCTCTCATAAACATCATAGCAATAATTGTCGGCAAACATCATAAATATCATTCTTAAAATAGGTATGTAGAATGGAACACTACAACATTCATCAAATTATATGAGGGCCTCAAGACAACATATATAAATTATTTCATTTAATGTTTCCATGACCCAAATTATGAGTGAAAGATCCAATAGTAGGAAAAGAAAGGACTCTCTAGGAATTGGTCACATAAAAATTTCATAATGGCTAGGTGATACAGGATCCATAACATACAAGTTCAATAAAGAATTAAGTCCTAGTGGAGTGCTAGCGTAGCTCTATAACAACAGATACCACGCCAAGCCATTGCATGCCATTGTTTGGCTGGCTTAGTATGCATTGCAAGTTATCACACAAAGTATTGGAATCATGCTAGCACCATGTTCCAGGAAGGCACCAGCATGATATGTGCCATGACATGCCGACTGGTACTTAACTAGATGAATGTCCCTTTTAAAGAACATTGCAAAGTCCTTGAGCCCTACTATTTTGTAAATCTTGTAAAACGTAAAAGAATAATTCACTACAATAACAAAGTACTCTATTAAGAACTCTATTTGTCATCATGAGGATACACAAATATTTCTTACCATGTGATTTTATCCATAACTTGACAGAATATCACCTCTACCTAAAAAAAGAAGCAATATCTAATAACAAAAAGGCATTATTTAACTAGCTAGGCATTTTTAAATTAATGGTCAATAAATTTCTAGTCTAAACAAACACCATGATATTGGATTACTATTTCAAAGTTTCAGCCATGTAACATATAAATTCTAAACAAAATCAAGACTAAAGAAGAACAATGAATTCTAAAACTAGAGCATATAAAACATAGATTAGGCCAAAGCATCTGTTTTACAAAAAAAATTTGCATTTAAAGCATGAACTATTTCTTCTGTGATAAGGAATTTAGAATCTTTGAATGTACAGGTCAAATCAAATTACAGAATTCAATTATGAATCATCATATTTTAATAAATAAGAATCACTAAATTATTTAAAGGGGTTTACTATAGTACTCCATTATTTTCAAAGTCATCTTGGCCATTCATTAAAGGAAGGTTATTTATGGTACTTTGATAGATTAATTGATTGTCCTAGTTATCCAACCATTTTTGTTTTCCAAAAATACCTCCATGACTTTACATGTTGTCGTCTCTTCAACCTTCAGAGAAGCTCTGATGGATGAAGGCAAGATTGTAATAGAGCTTCTTTAGTTCTTTATTTTTAGAGGGTAGGAGTGCCTGTTTGGCTTCTTGCAGGATGGAGGGCTGGCGAAAGAGATGAATAATGGGAAAAAAAGTAATACAGAAGAAAGGAAGAGAATATCTTGGTGTGTACAACTTGCATGAAGTCCTACATATTTAAAAGCTATGCCATAAACCCCTCTTCTCTTTCATCCCTCATATTCCCTGTGATCACATCCTATAGTAAAATCCTATTCACTTTTTTATTTGCATGCACCAGCCACTTAATCAATAGCATTAAAAAGAAATCAAACAATGATATAAAATTATTAGAAAAGAAAAGAAAAAAAAAGGGTTTAGAGTACCATAGCAAAAGCTTTATTTAAATGCATCAAAGTAGTAAACATTTTTAAATATATTTAGTTTTGCATAAGAAAGTGTTAAATTAAATATTTGATATTGGACTTCCAAATAAAATCGCTACATTATTTATGTAAAATTATATCCATGTTATTGTTATGCATAATTAGAATCCAAATACATCTAGCTTGATGCTTATATCCGCTCAGATATAATGGGCCTATTACAATTGTTGAAGCACATTTTGAAATTTAAAATTTCATGGACAAACATCATCATATTAGATTAATCAATATATTTACATTCGATGACATAATCATAATCAAGCTCAAACCAAGTGAGGTCATCTACATAATTGATTGTCATCAAATGCATGCTTCCTTCATTTTTTGTTTCTATTAGACTATCTTAAGAGTTATACTTATCAATATCAACTTCGATGGCACCATATTGCCACCTCAATGCAAGCAAGTGTTAGATATGGAGGTGGAAGGAGTCTCACTGCTAGCCAAATTCTCTTTTTGTATCATCTATTCTCATATTAAGTTTGAAGGGCCCAGCTTGGGGAGGGATTGTTGCAACTATGATAGTTAGTTGGGCTTGCCATATTTAGATAGAAGTTGATTCTGAAAATTTTATAGAATTGATCAAGGCGGCAGGTGAAAGCAAACCTTCTTGATTGTCTAATAACATTTTATAGATTTTACTTGCCTCTTCAAATACTATAGAGCAGAACATATTCTTCAGATCCCATAGGAGGAAAATTGGGTTAATGATTGGCTCTCCAAAACTAAACCACACTCGAGACTGGCATTTTTTTAGCCGTGCATTGGTTTGCAAGCTGATTATTATTGAACCAACCTAAAATTTGTCCCCTTCTCTCCTAAAAGAATTTATATTGGATTAGACTTGAAGGAAAAGAATAAGAATTCAAATGTATGTTGGATATGAATCACTAGCCTATTAAACCAATCTAAACCATACAAAACTACATGCTATGTATCCGCAAACCTCTTACATTCAATAAAACAATTATATGAAGTCCTCAATTAAAACTTTTGTGGATGATATATTTTTATTTTCTTTTAAATAGAGGAGGCTCCTGCCACCTAGCCAAATCCCAACCTACCCTACGTTTCTTGAACCCCTTCTCTAGTTGAAAAGTGAGTTAATACCATCTGAACTAAGCGATCAATGATTGTGATTGAGATTGTTGATAATGACTTCATGTTATTTGATTATTCTTTTTATAACTATGTTTAACATATAATTAAGTAACCAATTCACTCTAATTTATGAAGATTTATATTTGAATTATCCTTGACCTAATTTGACCAAAAAACTTGATAAATCAACAAAGTTAATCTTAAACATGATAAATTGGGATTTGATTCAAGCTTTTGACTTAATTTGACCATGAACTAGACTTGGGGTTTGTCATTCATTCATTTAGACGGGCCTACTCAAAACCTTTCCTAGAGATAAATATCAATGAAAAGATAACAAGTTGAATTTCATCTATCATTCCTAATGTTTATAGTGCTATTTGGAGATCCTTCTCTAGAGAACAAAAAATAAGAAGCCAAGTTCCACATGCTTCACTGAGGAAGAGAAGTAAGATGCAGAAAGAGCATGTGAAAGGACAGACACTAGAGATAAAGAGATTGTAGAAAGGTTTTTTCAGGGCGATGGGTGGGTTGCTTAGTGTTAATTATAGAAAAGAAAACTGTTGAAAGAAAGCAAGAGCTTCCAAGAGGTCAAATGTTGACAGAATGAAGCAACGAAAACCTAATGATTTTGAGCTTGTTTCATGAGAATTGTGTTAGTGCATTCCTTTAAAATGCTCTAACAAAATGGCTAGGACTACTATATTTCTAAAAGCTTTTGGTTTGCTTGCTAAATCTGTTTGCTTCCATTGGATCAAGGTGCCAAAAATTAGCACAATTAGTTTGGTTGTTCTTGGATGTTGCACACAAAAAGGATTGTTTCCAATATTTAGTGAGTAAATGGGCATCAACTTATAATATGATCAATGCTCTCAGGTGAGTGGCCGTGGAGTGGATAGTCATGTTAAAAAAAATATAGTCATGCATTTTATTGATCTCTTGCTCTCAGGAAAAAAAATCACAAGTGGAGCATCTTACCGATTATTTTCCATAGCCATGCTATTAATCCAAGCTGACAAGATCTATCAAGATGAATCTTACATCCCTACAAGTAGAATTTCAAAAATTGCTTGCTTCCTTATCAAAACACAAAAAAAAGGAAAATTGTAAGGGCCCAATAGACTTGAATATATGTTAAAAAAATGAACTAGAATTGTTACACCTTTGCTCTTTTTTGAAAATGATATATTTCCATAAGAGTAAATAGGACCTTACAAGGCAATTAAACTTTGAAATTTTCCATATCAATGGAACTTCAGCAGATATGAGTGCAGATCGCATATTAACTCTATTTGCATTTGTAGGACCACCAAAATTTCTTGTCTAGTGCTTGCCTTCAAAAATGATTTTGAGGATTGCATCATAAAACTTCTCTTCCTTCTTATTATTTTGCCATCTTAAGCATTTCATATGCCAGCAATTTGGTGACACCACTTAGTGGGAGCACCACTTTATTTGCTAGATTCTACAAGTCATAAAGACACAAGTAAAATGAATCACTACAAACCTCATTCACTAATCAAATGGGAGTAGATGGCATCCAGTGTCCTTGCTAAGCTCAAATGAGAATGTGTTGAAGAATCAGGGATAGAAAGCAAATGAGATTGTGCTCACTGTTCATGAAGACATGTTTCCATCATATCTTGACTCTCTAAATCCTATTTGCAAATGTTTGATTCTCAAGCTGTACTTTGAATTCCTTAAAACGTCATGTGCTCAAAAACATATAGAATTTATCTCTATGGAAACAAGATTTAGGATGCATATTGTAGAAATATTGATCTCAAAGAGAATAGAAGCCAACAGTAGCTTGTTCATTACAGTTTCTAGATCTGTGACATACCAATACAATAAATATTCCACAATCTCATGATAAAAATATGTTAGTAAAAATCAAAATGAACTCCAAAAAAGTGACGGAATTTTGTTACTCCCATGCATGCATATGAATATGTAATTAATTTGAAGATAATTGTTACTAGAATAGGCTGCATGTACGTTTGTAGAAGTTATGAAGTTTTTTTCCCCTGTTTGTGCCTCGTATTTGATTTATTTTTCCTTTGAATTTCAAACCCTAAAAGTATTTTGGAGAAATTAATAGAAGAAAATTGCACACCAAACTCAAGGAATTGGTATTAGGATCAGTATTGTGGAAGCTATGTGCTATGCATATAACTCTTGCATTACATAGGTATGATTTCAAGTTCAAAAACCCCATGTAGCTATTACAGTGTCACTTCTAACTCTTTGATATTCTCATGCTGCAGCTTGATGAAAAGAATAAACATTCGTAATTAGGGAAATAATATGATATATATGTGATCTACTACTTGTACATAACACAGAATCTAAGTAGCACGTATTCTCAAAAGAATAGTTGATGCTTGAAAAATGCATACCTGTATATGGTGAGTAGCTGTTGATTCAAAAATATGAAGAATTACAGTTAAAAAGATTCCAATAGTGGAACGTCAATAGTCAAACCAATTATAGGTTTATAGATTCCAGTAGATCATCATACCATATGTAAACATATTTTTGGGAAGACAGGACCTGTTAGACAATATTCTGCACTTAGATTGCAATCAAAATTCATAGTTCAAAAAAGATTCATGGAAAAAACTTTTTGAAGTTAATATTCAAGTTCTAAGACATCGATCCAAGCATATTGTAAGATTAGTAGAGATTCTATTCATATATTCAATGCAATCACATATTATATATTTTTTTTCTTAAAAAAATATCAACGATGAACCTTCTACTGGTCTAAAAGCACTATAGTTTTTTTTTTTTTTGGTACAAAAAAAGGGAAGGAGGGCTAGACCGACCCGTAGCTAGGTCCCATGCGGCCCCGGCCCTGGCCCCGTTCCCCGTCAGGATATATTCCGTGCACGACGCAAGTTTTTAGACAGACCTTAGCCCCTCCTGATGGCGTGGAGAAGGCCCTGGCCACCGCCTTAGCGGTCTAAAAGCACTATAGTTAACCATGAATATATTTTAAATCAATAATAGAGGAAAGAAAGAGATGGGATAATACCTGGTGAATTCCAGAATGACATCATAATGACATCACTTAGGAAAAAAACAGTCGTAGCAAGAGCTCCAACAGAGGGATTGTGGTTCTTGGCTTCGTCTCATTCCAATCTGTGGAGCTGACATACTTGTATGAGATGCCATATTTCTCCTCTCTTGCATTTTCTCTCCAGGTCAGGGCATCCCTCAATGACCAGCGTCAGGAGGCAGGGAGTCACCTTTGTAGGGCTTGCGGTAATGAAGTCAATTGAGGGCAGTCCTCGATCTCTAGACGCCGAAGAGTAGCGAACCCTTGCATCCCTTCTGGCAAGATGTTAGGTTGGTACATCTCTTTATGCTAAGATGCTTGAGAGTGGGGAAACATCCCAGCTGATCTGTCAAGGCCTTCAGGTTGGGGCAATCGGAGATGTACAATCCTTCCAGAGATGTTGGTAACCTGGGAAATTCCATCAGGTTTTTACAGTCACTAATATAGATATTTCAGTTGCGGTGCGAATTCTCCTTCCCTAAAGTTGACGATGATGATTCTGGTGCTAATGATGTGCCAGTCAGATTTTGACAGCTCAAATATATAAGTACTCCAGGGAAATTATGCCTTGAAGCTCTCCTGTGGCCAGGAAACAAGAGCATCGGAATTTTTGATGTACAATGTTCGGAGAGAAGCAAGGTTTGTCCAGATTTTCAATGGTGATGTTGACGGTTGACTGAGAACAACCAATTACAATTGCTGAATTGCAAACTTTTAAGGGTTAAGCTAAAACCTCTTGTCTCATCTTGCCGCTCCAACAGCGGCCTCAGCTCTTCACCTCCAGTAATCTTTAAATTCTTCAAAGATTTNGTCAATAGTCAAACCAATTATAGGTTTATAGATTCCAGTAGATCAATCATACCATATGTATACATATTTTTTGGAAGACAGGACCTGTTAGACAATATTCTGCACTTAGATTGCAATCAAAATTCATAGTTCAAAAAAGATTCATGGAAAAAACTTTTTGAAGTTAATATTCAAGTTCTAAGACATCGATCCAAGCATATTTGTAAGATTAGTAGAGATTCTATTCATATATTCAGTGCAAATCACATATTATATTTTTTTTTCTTAAAAAAAATATCAACGATGAACCTTCTGCTGGTCTAAAAGCACTATAGTTTTTTTTTGTTTTTTTTTTTGGTACAAAAAAAGGGAAAGGAGGGCTAGATCGACCCGTAGCTAGGTCCCATGCGGCCCCGGCCCAGGCCCCGTTCCCCGCCAGGGTATATTCCGTGCACGACGCAAGTTTTTAGATAGACCTTAGCCCTTCCTGATGGTGTGGAGAAGGCCCTGGCCACCGCCTCAGCGGTCTAAAAGCACTATAGTTAACCATGAATATATTTTAAATCAATATAATAGAGGAGAGAAAGAGAGATGGGATAATACCTGGTGAATTCCAGAATGACATCATAATGACATCACTTAGGAAAAAAACAGTCGTAGCAAGAGCTCCAAAAGAGGGATCGTGGTTCTTGGCTTCGTCTCATTCCAATCTGTGGAGCTGACATACTTGATATGAGATGCCAATATTCTACTCCTCTCTTGCATTTTCTCTCTAGGTCGGGGCATCCCTCAATGACCAGCAGCATCAGGCGGCAAGGGAGTCGTCCTTGTAGGGCTTGAGGTAATGTAGTCAATTGAGGGCAGTCCTCGATCTGTAGATGCTGAAGAGTAGCGAACCCTTGCATCCCTTCTGGCAAAGATGTTAGGTTGGTACATCCATTAATGATAAGACGCTTGAGAGGGGGGAAATATCCCAGCTGATCTGTCAAGGCCTTCAGGTTGGGGCAATCGAAGATTTCCAAACTTTCCAGAGATGTTGGTAACCTGGGCAATTCCATCAGGTTTTTACAGTCACTAATATATAGATATTTCAGTTGCGGTGCGAATTCTCCTTCCCCTAAAGTTGACGATGATGATTCTGGTGCTAATGATGTGCCAGTCAGATTTTGACAACTCGAAATAGATAAGTCCTCCAGGGAAATTAAGCCTTGAAGCTCCTCCTGTGGCCAAGAAACAAGAGCATCGGAATTTTTGATGTACAATGTTCGGAGAGAAGCAAGGTTTGTCCAGATTTTCAATGGTGATGTTGACGGTTGACTTGAGAACAACCAATTACAATTGCTGAATTGCAAACTTTTAAGGGTTAAGCTAAAACCTCTCGTCTCATCTTGCCGCTCCAACAGCGGCCTCAGCTCTTCACCTCTAGTAATCTTTAAATTCTTCAAAGATTTCATGTGCTTGAATGATATACTTTCCTGTGAAAAGGAAGGCAATTGTGTCCTGCCACTGGTACTTGCACTAGAGGTTTCGATATCAAGGAAGGATAGTGTAGTAAGGGTGAGCACAGACTTCAATGGTATCTTGCTGCTTCCTTCTATTGTTAAATGTCGAAGAGATGGAGCCACTGATGGAAACAAGGTGTTGCTGTGTCTACCAGTTCCTCTCCCCACCAACTCTCCAAGCTCTGCATTTTATCAAGCCATATCTTCTTTAGTGATGGGAATACTTGCATGGTAACTTCGCTTTCACTGCTCTGAAGGTGCTTGATAGAGTCCATTTGTGTCAATTGCAAGAATGTAAGACTAGGCAGCTGCCATAGCGGTGGGAGATGCTCACATTGTTTGCAGTATCCTAGATGGATCTCAACCATATTGCTTGCATTGTTTATCATCCACATTGGAAAGCATAAAACCCACGTACCGCCAGACTACCAGTTTTTTCAACCCACCATGAGGTTCAAGGGCTGCCAACACCTTCTCAGCATTTTGGGCCTGCAATTCAGCCTCTTCATCAAAATAATGACCTTCTGCCACTTCTGAAGGGTCATCATCCCACTCCGAGACTCCCAACATAATGCTAATGACTGTAAATTTTTTGGGAACATAGATAGCCTCTCTAGCGTCTTCCATGTTCTTCACTTTCTCCAGGCCATAGAGTTCTAGTTCACCGCCAAGATTTAGGCCCTTCAGCTCTCTTATACCCCTCTCAGCATAGTCGCCTACAATGTACTTTGTCAAGTTTGCAAGGAACTTAATTGCCCTATACCTCCTGGCATGTGTTTCAAATTGGAGCAGCCATATAGATTAGATGCCTAAGGCTTCTCATATTTCTCATTGCTTCTGGCAGTGTACATAACTGTTAGGGTTTAGACCTTGATGAATAGCAATGAGATTCCCCGTTGAACAAGAACTAGAACTAAGGATTTCTAATCCTGTTAGGTTTAGACCTTGATGAATAGCAATGGGATTCCCCGTTCAACAAGAACTAGAACTAAGGATTTCTAATCCTGTTAGGTTTAGACCTTGATGAATAGCAATGGGATTCCCCGTTCAACAAGAACTAGAACTAAGGATTTCTAATCCTGTTAGGTTTACTTCTTGAAAAGGAGGAAGATGGGGAGGAGAAAGAAAGGGCTGCCGCCCTATGATGAGAGAAGGGAATTTTTGGGAGAAAAGAATCTGTTCTCTATTCCATCCAAACCCTAGAGACTAGAGTTTAAATACATCCACGAAGTGGGCCAGGCCCAGACTCAACAAAAAACTCCCATGGACTAAACCAATGAGATTAAACTAATCCCCAAGCCCGTGTACACCCGTGACTTGATTTAATCTCAACCCTTGGACTCAAACCCAGCCCAATACAAGTTAGCCCACCTGGGCCTTGATAGCACCACACCAGGCCCAACAATCTCCACCTTGGTGCTTTCAAGGCCTCAGCACGTCCACTGTGTCCATCAGCTTTAACAACGAAATACACTTTTGAAAACTGTCCCGTGGAAGAACCTTAGTCAGTGCATCTGCTGGATTTTCTTTGGTGTATACCTTCACCAGCTCCACCTCACCATCTTCCACCAGCTCTCTGATCCTGTGGTATCTGAGGTCAATGTGCTTCGTCCTGGCATGATAGACTGCATTCTGCGCAAGCATCAGAGCACTCTGGCTGTCACTATGCACCTGGACAACCTTCTGATCAAGTCCCATCTCCAGCATCAAGCCCTTCAGCCAAAGAGCTTCCTTTGCTGCCTCTGTGATACCTATGTATTCTGCCTCCGTGGTAGATAAGGCTGTGATGGGCTGCAGACATGATCTCCACGATACTGGACCACCAAACAGGCTGAACACAAAGCCTGTTGTGGATCTCCTAGTGTCCACATCTCCACCAAAGTCTGCATCCACATACCCATATAACTGCCCACGAGCCTCCTTGGATAAGTTGGATCTCTCAGCATCTTCTTGCTGTCCATAGCAAATACCAACCCCAACTGTACCTACCAAGTACCTGAAGATTCCCTTCAGTGCTCGCCAGTGCTCCCTACCAGGCTGCGCCATGAACCTGCTCACCTGGCTCACTGCATGGGCTATGTCTGGCCTACAACATACCATGGCATACATAAGGCTCCCAACACCAGAAGCATATGGTACCTTCTCCATCTCCTGAGCCTCCACCTCAGTCTGTGGTGACATGGTCTTCGATAAGGAAAAATGTGCTGCCAAAGGTAGTGCTGTCGGTTTGGCATCCTTCATCCCATATCGCTCCAGAATCTTTTTAATGTAGCCACCCTGACTCAGATGCAGCACACCTTTGGATCTATCTCTGATGATTTCCATCCCTAGGATCTTCCTGGCTGGCCCCAGATCCTTCATCTCAAACTCCCGAGACAAAGCTATCTTCAGTTCCTGTACAGCCTTCTCACTCTTGCATGCTATCAGCATGTCATCTACATACAAGAGTAAGTACATCCTAGACCCATCATCCAGAGATTTAACATACACACAAGAATCATACTCACACCTGGAAAGTCCAATGCTCCTAACATAAGTGTCAAATCTCTTGTACCACTGCCTCGGCGACTGCTTCAGCCCATACAGAGATTTCTTCAGCAAACAGACTTTCCCATCTGATCTTGGTTCTCTAAACCCTGGTGGCTGCTCCATGTAGATGCTCTCCTCCAAATGACCATGGAGGAATGCTGTCTTCACATCCATCTGCTCCAGCTCCAAGTCCTGAGCTGCTACAATACTCAATAATAGTCTGATGGAAGTGTGCCTGACAACTGGAGAAAATATCTCACCATAATCGATGCCTTCTTTCTGAGAGTATCCTTTGGCCACTAGTCTTGCCTTATACCTGATACCCTCTTGTTCTGAAGCTCCTTCCTTGCGCTGATAAACCCATTTACAACCAATGGGTTTCTTTCCTTGTGGCAGCTGGACCACCTGCCACGTATTATTGCTGTGAAGAGACTGCATTTCCTCTGCCATAGCATGGATCCACCTATCTCTATCCTGACTTTCCATAGCCTCCTCATAGGTGAAAGGGTCTCCATTCGCTGTCACCAGGGCATATGACAACGAATCCTCAAAGCCGTATCGAACTGGTGGTCGCACGTTCCTCCTGGGCCTTTGCTGTGCGATCCCAGTATCAGTCCCCTGTCCAGCTGCATCCTGCTGAACTCCCTGGCTTCTACCCCCTCTGTCAGTCCTCTCCACCTGAATCTCAAATCCTCCTGGTCCACTAGCAAATGGCACAACTGTATAGGAGGTTGTCTGACTAGTGTTACCGTGTTCTACCTCCTGTAGTCCCTGCTGTGCATCCATGCCACTTCTGTTCTGGAGGATTGAGCTCTCATCAAAGGTTACATCTCTGCTGATGACAACCTTCTTCTCCAAGGGGTCCCATAGCCGATACCCCTTGACTCCTCGCGGGTAGCCTAGGAACACCATCTTCTTAGACCTGGCATCCAACTTACTCCGCTCCCCAGCTCCAACATGCACATATGCTGTGCATCCAAACACCCTTAGATGGTTTAGGCTTGTCTTCCTTCCAGACCATATCTCCTCTGGAATGTCTCCATCTAACCTGGTGTGCGGTGACCGATTGACCAAGTAGCTAGCTGCATCTACTGCGTCAACCCAGAACATCTTTGGAAGCCCTGCCTGCAGCCTTAAGCATCTTGCCTTTTCCAATAGTGTTCTGTTCATCCTCTCAGCCACCCCATTCTGTTGAGGAGTTCCCATCACCGAGAAGTGCCTTCTGATGCCCCACTCCTCACAAAAAATCTGGAACTCCCTGCTGGTGTATTCCCCGCCATTATCAGACCTCAGACACTTCACACTTTTACCCTGCTCCTTCTCCACCTCAGCCTTCCAGATTTTGAACTTGGTGAAGACCTCTGATTTCTCCTTCATAAAGTAGATCCACAGCTTCCTTGAGAAATCATCTATCAGGGTCATAAAGTATCTGGCCCCATTCCTTGCAGAAACTGGGGCTGGTCCCCAGACATCTGTGTGTACTAACTCCAGGGTTCAGCACTCCTAGCTGTGCTGACTGAGAACTGTACTCTCCTCTGCTTTCCCATCTGACAAGGCTCACAGATCTATCTCCGCTACTCAAGTCTGGAAGCAGACCTCTCTTGCTCAGTTCTTTCATCCCCTTGTCTCCCATGTGGCCCAGGCGGTAATGCCACATCCTGTACACATCCCGGGGATCTTGCTCCACAGCTGCCACCTCAGATTTCACAGTCATCACAGAGCCCTCCATCTTGTATAGATTATTTTCCAGCCTCCTCCCTCTCATCACCACCATGGCTCCATTGGAGATGTTCAGAACTCCACTCCTGGCACGACTGCTGAAGCTGTATCCAGTCCGCTCCAAGTACCCCAGTGATACCAGATTCTTCTTGAGTTCTGGAACATGCTTCACACTGGTAAGAGTGCGCACCATACCATCAAACATCCTCACCCTCACTGTGCCAATACCTGCCACCTTGCAAGGGTGATTATCTCCAAGAGTCACATTCCCCTCCTCAACCTCTGTGTAAGTACTGAACCACGACCGGTTGGGAGTGTAATGATGAGAACAGGCTGAATCCAAGGTCCACATCTCTGTGCTGTGCCTGTGATCATCTGATACAACCAAGAGATCATCCTCCACCTCCTGATCTGCAACTGTACTCACAGACTCAGATCCTCCTTTTTCTCCCTTCTGATTTTTCCACTTAGGACAATTCTTCTTAAAATGTCCTACCTCTCCACACTTATAGCACTTCAGCTCTCTCTTGCCTTTCCTGGACTTTGATCGTCCTCCAGACTTACTTCTGTCCCTGCCCCTACCTCTGCCTGTCCTTTCCCCAACTGATAGACCCTCCTGGGGAACAGCTTCCTTGGTCATCTTCTCCCTCTGCTCATTCGTCCGAAGCACCGAGACAATATCTTCATAAATTAATGTCTCCTTCCCATAGAGCAGTGTTGTGACCAATGAGTCATAAGACGTGGGCATTGAACATAAAAGCAGAAGTGCTTTATCTTCTTCCTCCATCTTGACCCCACATTCAGAAGTTCATTGCTCATCTGGTCGAATATCTGGATGTGACCCAGCACATCTCCACCTTCTGACATCCGAAGGCTGTAGAGGCGCTTCTTCAACATCAACTTGTTGCACATATTCTTCCCCATATAGAGGGTGTGCAACTTCGTCCAGAGTCCCTTCGGGGTCTTCTCCTCCAGCACTGAATAGAGGACTGAATCCGCCAGACAGCCCCTGATCATTGAACATGTCTTCTTCTCCAATGAAATCCACTGCTTGTCTGTCATCCCATCTGGCCTTTCCTCCAAAGCCAAATCTAAACCCTGCTGCACAAGGAGGTCCTCTACCCGGACTTTCCACATGGAGAAACTTCCCTTCCCATCAAACTTCTCAACCTCTATTTTTATGCTACTCCCCATGGCCAATTTCAAAAAATAGCACAAAAATAAATTTTATAAAATAGAGAAGTACCTTGACGAGATTCTGTTGAAATTATTTCAACTCCTTGAAGGCCTCCAGATTACTCCTTGAACCAGGCTCTGATACCACTTGTTAGGGTTTAGACCTTGATGAATAGCAATGGGATTCCCCGTTGAACAAGAACTAGAACTAAGGATTTCTAATCCTGGGTTTAGACCTTGATGAATAGCAATGGGATTCCCCGTTCAACAAGAACTAGAACTAAGGATTTCTAATCCTGTTAGGTTTAGACCTTGATGAATAGCAATGGGATTCCCGTTCAACAAGAACTAGAACTAAGGATTTCTAATCCTGTTAGGTTTACTTCTTGAAAAGGAGGAAGATGGGGAGGAGAAAGAAAGGGCTGCCGCCCTATGATGAGAGAAGGGAATTTTTGGGAGAAAAGAATCTGTTCTCTATTCCATCCAAACCCTAGAGACTAGGGTTTAAATACATCCACGAAGTGGGCCAGGCCCAGACTCAACAAAAAACTCCCATGGACTAAACCAATGAGATTAAACTAATCCCCAAGCCCGTGTACACCCGTGACTTGATTTAATCTCAACCCTTGGACTCAAACCCAGCCCAATACAAGTTAGCCCACCTGGGCCTTGATAGCACCACACCAGGCCCAACAATAACTCCCGGCAGTAATTGAGTTTCAGCGTCTGTAGATTGAAAAGCTCACACATGGCTTCAGGAATTTCTGTGACATCATTGAAAGAGAGATCAAGGTATCTTAGATGTTTCAAGTGTCTTATTTTAACTGGCAACTCTATAGTATTAGTACACTGCAAGCCCAATACTTTTAAGGACTTAGCCTTTGATAAATCAGCATTCTTTATAGCTAGGCTGCTAGTATATGGTAGCAAGAGTGTGAAGATGGTCGGGTATCTATTTAGAATCTTATCCATGTCTAATTGGCGATGGCCTTCAGTAAACAGATGACGGATATTATCAGGTAGCTCTTCCAAACCAATAGATTCCAATAATGTGGTGCATTCGCTCTTCATGACAGATTGTGCAAGGTCATGGATCAGATCATGCATCTTGCATATTGTTATGCCTACATATCTATAGATGTTTCGGTCTTGCTCGAGATTCTGAAAGAACGATCTCCAAACCAGTTCATTGAAGATCTCTTGGCCCAAAATTTCTAGATCCATTCTTCCTTTAGATGGAATGAACCCATTAGCTATCCACAGTTGGATCAGCATATCTTTTTCCATCAGACAATCCTTTGGGTATACAGAGCAGAAGGCAAAACATTGCTTCAAATGGGGGACAAATGATTGTAACTCAACCTCAAAGCAGGTAAGATCCCATTCTCGTCGACCTTGGTATCCCAAATCTCACTTGTAAGTACATCCTCCCACTCCTTTTCTGTTTTTTTGGTGCGCATCAGACTTCCCAGTGCCTTCACTGCTAACGGCAGTCCCCCACATTTTTTAACAATCCTGGTGCCGATTTCAATCAACTCTGGACGTTCATCAGCTCTTGATTTGAATGCTCTGTTGCTAAATAAAGTCCAAGAATCATGCTCTGATAAATATGATAAATTATAAGGGTCAAGTGTGCCCATGATCTCCGAAACCTTCCGACTTCGAGTAGTCACCATAATTGCACTGCCTTCTCTGCCAGATCCTAACAGAACTTTGAATGCATCCCACTTCTCTGGATCTTCGTTCCACACGTCATCCAACACAAGTAGAAATCTTTTCCCACTCAACTTTTCACGAAGGCTTTGCTGCAATAAATCCATGTTTGACATATTACACTCTGTCCTGGTGGCTGAACCTACGATGGAGTTGGCCAACTTTGCAACATTAAACTCTTCAGACACGCAGACCCATATGGGCATGTTGAAATGTTCCTTTACCCTCTGGTCTCCGCAAACGAGTTGAGCAAGGGTGGTCTTACCCAGTCCTCCCACGCCAACTATGGGAAGGACTGTGACTTTCTCATCCTCATGCTGACGGAGCAACAACTGCACTATTTCTTCTTTATCTTCTTCTCTACCGATGACTTCTGATTCATCAACATAGGAATGGGTTTGTGGTCTGTCCTCTCTTTGTGGTTGTTGTGATCTCTCTCTAAATCCATACTGTGCACCCCATGCTACAATTTTATCTATCTTCTCTACGATATCTTTTAACTTGTTGCCCATATTTAAGCGAAACAGAACTGGATTATGAAGGGAAAAGAAATCAAGTACCTTGTTTGCCATATTGTCCTGAATTTTTGCCTTGCACCGCAGAGCTTCATAATTGAATTCATCCAGTATGTCATCAGCATCGTAGGCTGCATTCTTGAGTGCCGCCAACCATGTCTTCACTGCGTCACTCTTGACTTGCCTCTCCTCTGCATCCTCCATCACAAATTGGATACCTAGCAATGCTCTGTCAAGCTTTGCCAGCTCTTCCTCGATTCCCCACATCGCTCCAAACTGTTGGAGGACAGGGTTCACCACCTTCTCTTTCACGATTGGTATCAAGCTCGAAAGAAGTATTTGAGCCATGACTTTCTCTGAGAATTGAAGAGTTTCTCCTGCCTATGATCAAAGATTCTCCTCCGGCCCTCTCTTCGCTTGATCTTTATGTGCTTTGATAATTAACCCTCCTGGCCTATCTAATGACCGGTGAAAGAAATTCCAAAAAAGTGTTCCTCTCACTTCTCTCGCGTTTTATATTTTATTACACTACCAACCAAAACTTCTTTGTTCAAATAGCCTAAATAAACCACCAATCTTTTAGAATATTAGCAACATAACCGTGCTAATAATAGCTGCCAGCTACCCTCGCTCTAAGGTCTCATTTGGTTCATGATAGCCTAGTTAAACAAATTCTTATATTTCTATTAATTTTATACTTTATAATTAGATTTTTAAAATAAAAGATTATTAAGTTTGATTCATAATAAACAATATGATAATTAAATTTTTTTTAAAAATTTTATTATATATTTGTTTTTTTTTAAAGTAGTTCATTCTTCTTCTTTTTCTGTTAGAATATGAAATGTTCTGGTAAAAATTAAGATTTTTTATAAATTATTTTTAAAAATATTATATGTTTAAAAATTATAATATTTAGAATATAATATAATCTAGTATATATTATAGTATTATTAAATATTTCATCATTAATATATACTATAATATATAAATATTGATAATATATCATAATTTTAAATTTGTTGCTTATTAATAATTATATAAAAGGACAATATTATCTTTTAAATAAATTTTCCTCAAAATATTTAATATGTAGTTTGGATCATAAAAGAGCTATATTTTTGCATAAATATTTTATAATTATTAGTGCAAAAAGACAATAAAATCATTTAGTATTTAAAGTACTCATTTATTAATGCCATCCACAAAAAAATCTAGCAAGAGCAGCATTTTTCATGAATACAATGATTTAAGAGTTATATGTGACTAATGATTTTGAGGAAGATAAATACACAATAATCCAACCACCAACTTATATAACTGCAAGTGGATTAACTCTGATTTTGAAACACTTCAAATTAATCTCGTCCTATATGAATAAAAATTATTTAGATTGCGCATGGATTTAAATACATTACCCATTCTAGATGCACATTGGGTTCATATCCTTAAATTCTCAATATGAACCTGAATTTCCAAAACAAATTCAAAACAAGTATATAATATATTTGAAAATCCTATTTAAAAATAAAAAACTCATCTTATTTATAAAACATAATTCGTTAATAATATGCATTGCTGATCATTATCATCTATGGATATTAATTAAATATTTTGTAGATATATTTTTGATAATACTATCTATTGTCTACTATTATTTCATTGCATAGTATGTTTACAGTATAGCTAGGTTATTTACACACACATATTTTTGACCCATATAGATCTTAAAGTTTTGATAGATTTATAAAATTGGTATTAAATCCCATCCAATCTAGCCAGAATGAAATAATTAGATTGAACTTGGATGCAAATTCTCAACCTCATTCATTTATGAGCTGGATTTAGGTTGTGCCTATTCTTAATCCCACATTACTAGCTTGCTTGGGGCCATGGTTGCCAGCTACCGTTAGATGATCCTTTTTTAGGGAAGGAAAACATTTTGTTCAAAAAAGTCATTTTATTCAAATGTAAACAATGTCATAAGGATTATTGGATTAACAAGGGCATAGGGACAGACAACAAGTGGATATTTATTGGTCCAAACTTTTCTATGCTTTGAATTTGCTGTCACATTAGTCAGCTATATGATTTGCCTCTCGCTTTGCATGCGTCACCTTAAAATTTTTAAATTTCATTTTATAAGAAAATATGTCCATGGACACTTATGATCAGTTGTTTAATTGAGCCATGATCAATATAGTCATTGCGTCACCTTCACCTATAAGTTGGTCCTTGCCTACCATTTCTTCTAAATATTAGTTGAATCCTTCTCATGCCTCTTGTATAAAAGAAACCTTTTTTTTTTTTTTTATGACCAAAAGGAATGATCTCGATCGGCAGCCATTCTGGATCCATTATTATTTTGGATGGCAAAATCCGCCCATCTATCTTGTAAGAAAAATCAAAATTTTAGGTTAAAAAAAAGACCAACAAATAATTCAAAAAGATGATGGTATCTTAAATTAATTGTAAATATTTTCTCATAAAAACATAGCCAGCTAGTGCAAGCAGCTTCCTTTATTCAAATTGCTGACTCATTTCTTTTGAGAGAATACTTGGCTACATAGCAATCGTTTAAAAATGCATGTGAACATATAATTAGAATTGAAATAAATGAGTATCGTGCATGCATGAGGCTCAATGAATGGCTAACCTTCCATAAATATATATATATATATATATATATATATATATATATATATATATATATATATATATATATATATATATATATATATATAGTTGGTGAACACACTGCAAGGGACGTTAGAAAGGCTTGCTGCGGTCCATTGGGTTTGATGCAAATTGACAATAAATAATTGATGCAATTGTCAAGTCTACTCTAAATAATTGATGTAGATTGTTTTCTTGTTCAAATTGCCGACTTGTTCGTCCTTCAAAAATAATAATAAATGTCCTTTTCGAAAGGAATCAACTTATAGTTTTTTAAGCGTGCATGTAACGTACAAAATGAAATTGGTTGTCAAAAAATTAGAGAAAGAATCTACAATTCGACTAGGTGCAGTGCCATTGTAGCTTGTCACCAGCCTTTTACGAAATAGTTCAGATACCCTTTGCTAGACTGCAAACTATTTTTATTTATTTATTTTTTTAATATAATAAGGCGGCCAACACACCTCAGGGTAGATTAGAATACTTGTTTTGCCGCCTTAACCCATTAGATAACCGGCTGGACGTTGTTGGCCATAGATTTTAATGGATGCAAGTTGGTGGTTGATTTGTACCCTATAATTTGAAGAATTTTTTAATTTAAAATTTAAAATTAATAAAATATTAAAATAACTCCTAAAGTTTTTTACTTGCTACACATACTTTCCATGATCTAAAGTGAAGCGAAGTTACTTTCTTAGCACCTGTAATGTGTGTGCTAAACTTTTAGCTTACAATAGGAATTAATCAGCTTTATCATCTGAGGGCAATCAACTTGTAAAGCAACCGGCTCTCTGATAGGTTGCTAGATAACATTGAAGGATGTCCATATCATTAAAACTTTAGAGGCAATATACTTGCTTGTAACCTTCCTAAGATAATGTAGAACCATTTTATGTGTAGATACTTGAGCTTTGGCTTGAATTCTTTTTCTGAAAAATTTTTGATGTGGATCAGAGAAATTAAAAAGTTTAAAGACTTCAGAAGTGTCGAGAAATAGATTTTTTTGGCCAGATTCAAAACTCAATTGGTCAATTTTAGTTGGCAAGAAGATTGGATTTCTTCCAAAGTTATTTCACATGGAGCTTGCCAAAATCAATAGATGCTTGCAAAAGCCATTTGGAGGTAAATCTCAGTAGAAACTCCTTGATAGACAATATTCTACTATGGATTTTTGAATCGAGTTTGCAGAATATTTCAATTTTAGGTAATAAAATAAGTGGCTCTATATAAATTTATGTTGTTACTTATTAGACCATTAAGGCATTTGATTTATTAAACAGTGGTTTTCTAGTGGAATTTCAGTTGATATCGGGAGCAGTCATGGCTTGTAGTTCATAAACCTACCATAGAATTTGTTGTTAGGTTCTATCTAGATGAGCATAGAGTTGAAATCAATATAAGTTTTTGATCTAAGTGGGAACAGGCTAAGCATCTAGCTCATTAGAAGCATCTTGCTAAAGAAAGTGAAAATAGTCTCTCTGTATATGTTGAATCTGCATAAAAATTGTCTCACAGAAGGAATTCCAACTCAGATGAGGAATTATTCTTTCTCATACCTTTAAAAGTTCTCTCTCTCCTTACTTGTTTCATTCTTGCTTGTTTTCATCTTTATGGCTTTTGATATCATTTTATATAAATTTCATTGATTTGAAAATTGATTATGTGTCTTCCCATCTTCAAATAAGATCCATCCTCTCCTCTCTATTTCCCCATTTCTTATTCCTCTTTCACTATTTTTAAGTGCATTGAACATCCTTTTTATCACTATTTAAACAATATTTTGATTATTTAGGCATTCTTGTCGATCTCCATGCGGTGAAGAAGATGAAGCTCGGGCCATGCATTCCGAGAAGAAGAAGACACGCTTTCTTTAATTGGTGAGAACCGATTGAATGGCTCGACCAGATTAAACCAATTTGGCCTGAGTTGACTTAAATCAAGTGAGGTTTGATTCAAATCAATAGGACCAAACCGATTTCACCAATCTCAAGCCTAGTTCATTTGGAATAATTAGGCTCAGTTGACCTGAACCCAAATATATAGCCTGATTAAGCCTTAATTAGAGGGGTATAAATGTAATTTTAGCAATTTGATTAATGAAGCCAGGGACTAATTTAGCTATGGTGATAATTGTAAGTGACCACTTCAGTGAATTATTGATATCGAGCTGGATTGATAGTATGGATTGGTGCTATCTTGCACTTACTTTTACAAGATATAATATTTTTTTATATCTAAGTCATAGCATGTATTGTGCACATTGGTTTATCAGTATATGTTGACAGTGCTTGTATATGTTATGTTTAGCTATGGTATTATAATTTGGATTGATGTATGATTTTGCAATATCATAGATGGTGTTATCATAGTTTTATGATGTGGTATGCCTTATATTATGCCATTATGAGTTTTATTTTGTAGACATACTAGTTGCTATAAAAAGATATAATTAGATGGCTTGATGTAGGTATGTAGACTAGTTCCTATGGTGATACAAAGGTAGTATCGAGACGTATAGCCACAAACGATTCATGTAGAATTGATCTGAACTAACTTGGTTTATAATGCTTGGCACAGATAGCTACTGACATGTGGCATTAGTTCGAACAAATTTAGATCAAATCTAGCTTAGGCACGTGGGTATCGAGGTTAAGGCATGTAGCCATGAAAATTCAATGTAGAATCGATATAGATTGACAATGTTTTTGACATGTGGCACTAGTGTAAGAACTAACCTGAACGTGCAGAAGTTGCAATGTTAGGTTCATATACATGGAGTACGGATGCGACTATGATTGTTAGTACATATCTTCAGTGAGCCTAGAACTTTGATCTGACTTTTATTTATTCTCTCTCCAAGTTTATATTTCTCAATTTTATTCTACTTACAATCTTTTCCGGTCTTATTATTAGTGCTTGTTCATAATGATTATGCCACTAATGGTGTTCATGGAGATCTTAGGCTAGCCTATCTTATCCTGAAAGTAATTATTTTGTTCTTTAAATTATCAGATAGTTTATAGATCTTTCGTATTCAAAACTTACTAACATATCCTCGGGGGGTGGGGGAGGAGGAATTCCTCTCTTGAGCCTCATGGTTAGAAATTCCAATTTGATCAAGTAACTATCTTTCAATGCTAAGTAGAATGGTGAAGATACTCTATTCTAGATCAGACAGGATCCGTGCGATCACTTGCCAATCAACCCCTTGATCCAAGACATTTGGTTTACCCTTCAGGATGCACATAGGATTCAGATTCGACATGTCTATCGGGAAGCCAACTCAGCAGCTGACTAGATCGCAACTTCAGTGGCCTATCACTCCGGATTCTGGAGTTAGAAGTAAGGGAACCCATGCCCTATTGTACTCAAACAAATTTTATTTTCTGACCTCTCAGGTTTGACTCACACTAGAATGGTGTGATCACCCGCCTGTACCAAAAAAAAAGAGATACTATTTTTGTTAGTCCATAGTTCAAGCCTGCGTGAGTTTTTTAGTCTATAGTTCAATGCTAATACTATCCGACTCAGAACATTTCTGCAGCTAAACAGGTTCATGCATATATTGCTCGTCTCATCTGGCTCATTTAAAGTATTGAAGTCATGGATTTATGGCAAAATCTTAGATACTCTTTGCTATTGGCTAAACGTTTCAGCACCTTTGCATCAGCAAACATCGAGCTCTGGCCAACAAGGACTTTGTCATGAAGGATTTGTCCCCCGTCTAATACTTCTAAACATCGACTACATCCCCTAGCTGAAGTAGTTTAGGTAGTGAACATATAGCTAAAATGTTTAGAGATGAAACAACATGAGCATCATTTGTATGGTGAAGCCTTAACAAAAGCAGCTTAAGAAATTGATATTGTTAAGTGTTGCAAAAGAATTCCATATTCTTTCTAATGGTTGCACGTTTATATTTGACTATTTATTGATTCAATATATGTGATATGAAGCAGTCTAATGGATATGTTTTCGGTTATGTAAGGTGTTGCGGCCGAATCACGTATGATGAACGTCGGGCAGGCTGGGATCACCGGGTGCGTAGAAAGGCCGCCGTCTTTCTCCAAGAGCCTGCAAAAAGTCCCGGACCGGTGGTTCCGACGGGGACCCTCCGATGCCCAAGTTAGTGAGTCGTCCAACAGGGATATGATTTTTGTAGAATTGTTCTAGAGGAAGTTCCTGAGAGATAGCGTCCGTCCTTTTGCATGGAGCTCGGGTCCTCCTTTTATACCTGTTGGGGATCCGTATACCTTGGTCTGTTGGAACCGTCGAATCTGTTCCGTTGTGATGTTTCATCGAACGGTAAATTGTTGGATTGTTGCTGGATAAGGGTCGCTTATAGCGGTAACTGCTGATCAGGCTAACACTGGCCCGTGATTTTGGTAAGTGAGGTATTCGGCAGCAGACCTTAGATCGCGGGGTCGGTTGCCTAAGACTAGTCCTTGTATGAAGGCCAACACTGGGGGTTGACGCCGGATGGCAATGCTAGAGGTCGGAACCGGTCTCGGTATTGGTACTGATGCTGAAGGCCAACACCCGTGACCAATGCTGGAGGCCGATGCTGGTGGCTGATGCTGGGGGCCGACGCTGGAGGCCGGCGCTGGTGGCCGACGCTGGATGTCTGGTGCCAACGCGTAGTTGGTCTTTGATGCCGATGCTGAGGGCCGACGCTGGGGGCCGACGCTGGAGGCCGACACCGGGGCCGGCACTGGGGGCCGACGCTAGAGGCCGACGCTGGGGGCCGACTCTGGAGGCCGGCGCTGGGGGCCGATGCTGGAGGCCGACGCTGGGGGCCGACGCTGGAGGCCGACGCTGGGGGCCGACGCTGGAGGTCGGCGCTAGCGACCGACGCTGGGGGCCGGCTCTGAAGACCGTCGCTAGAGGCCTTGGGTTTTGTTGTCACATCATTGCTTTCGAAAATCGCGCGGAAGATAATACTACCCCGGGAAAACGGCCAGCCGTATCAGATGCCCCCCCCACCCCTGAGATTGGTGAGCGTTTACTTACCCGCGAAAGGGGTATGAATATCCTCTAGGTGGCCGGTTTCCGCATCATCATTTCGCCTTTGTTGGGATTAGGGAGGATTTCCCTCGGGCAGTGCTGCGAAAAGGCGGACGGTATCATTGCGGTAAGGTTAGAGCCCCCTTTTACATTGGCGGTCTTTTCGAACGTCTCGTATTGGCAGGTCGTCGAAATGCCTCCCAACTGAAGACGGACGCGTGGTTGGATCGGACGGTTAGAGGGTGTTTCGAGATGGAGTAATGATGACAAATTGCCCTTATCTTCCTATCTTCCCCACTTCTTCCGCCATTGCCCCCTTTTGAGTCCGCCAGCGTTTCTGTCTCTCGTTCATTCTCTCCGTGCGCTGTCCTTGGCTCGCGTTTCTCCTCTCAGGTTAGTTCCAATGGCTTCTTCTCCTTCTTGCTCCATTTTCGGTTCTTGGGGGGGTTCCCACCAACCTTCCCAGCCTTCTGAGTCCCAGTCCATCCAATGGTCCACCTCATCTTCTAACCATTTACCAGAGCCACGACCAGTCGATCGTCCCCCAACCGGGATTCGCCCGGCCGGCGGGCGAACTCCCGTCCGAACCCGGCCGGCGGTTGCTGGCCCTTCTAGGGTTACCAAGGAGTCCCCTGAAGGGACTGCGTCCTCCATGTCTTCCCAGGACATAGCAAACTTAAAGGCCAGGTACGGCTTCCCTTTAGACCTTCATCTGTTCGTTCCTACCCCTAACGACAAGGCAACCTCTTCCCGTTCCGGAAGGGTTGCCTTGTACGGGGCCTTTTTTAAGGCTGGGCTCCGGTTACCGATTCACCCCTTCATTCTCAATCTTCTGGATCGGTACTCTTTGACCCCATCCCAACTAGTTCCCAACTCCTTCCGAACTGTTGTTGGTTTTTTAGTACTCTGCCATCTGCAGGGTATAGAGGCTAGCATTTCCTTGTTCCGCAGCTTCTATACCCTTCGCAAACAGTCGGGGTGATGGTCTTTCACTCCTAGATCCAATAAGATTCTTAGGCTGTGCCTTCCTTCCTCCGTTAAAGGGTGGAAGGACAAGTTTTTCTTCGCGGACATCAGCGGGGTTCGTGGAAGCTGGGGGATACCCAATATCGACGCCAACAGGGACTCCTCCATCCTTCCACGAGACCGGATGGCGTTTGGGCAGCTCCTGACTGCCGATATTCCTAAGTGTAATAAGCTGATAGCCGAGGAGAATCTTCACCGTGCCGGTTTAATTCCCTCGAGGGGTGAGCACTAGACTACTCGCCTCTCTTCTCTGTTCTTCTCTCTTTTTTTTTTTTTTTTTTTTTAACTATCCCTTGCTTGTGTAGGAATGGCGCCGACTTTGCACAAACTTAAACAGGTGGCCACCAAGAAGAGGAAGGCCGCGGGGACTGCGTCCCCTGCCGAAGGGAGGGCTGCTGCCAAAGTTCCCAGGAGGGCCGATGCTGGGAGGATTGGCGCTAGAGAGACCGACGCTGGGGTGGCCGACGCCGGAGGGACTACAGTCGTGAAGCCCCTACGTGCCAAGGTCTTGAAGAAGGGCGGCCCCAAAAGGGCCGACACTAAGGGGGCCGACGCTCAGGAGGCCAAAACAGTGGGGTCCGTGCGCATAGGCGAGGCGGTTCAACCCCAAGCCAAAGAACCCGTCACGAAAGACGCGGCGAAGGCCGGGGCCGGCCAGGAGGTGGAGCAAGGCCCGCCGGTGGGAGAATCTCCAGCTCCGGCTCCTCCAATTATTTTACTTGACTTATCTCCTGATGGGAAGATGCTGTCTCCCACGCCTAAAGAGACGGATAAAGCTCCGGCGGCAATAGCGGCAACTCCAGTCGCTGCCCTACCCCCTACGGGGGCGATAGCTGAAGCGCCTCTGCCTGCTAAAGAGCCGGAGGCGGCAGGCTTCGAGGCAGAATCAGCCTCCGTAGGTCCGATGCCTAGGGAAGGGAGGGGTATCGATCCCTCCTTCCGGTCACTACTGGCAAACCATAGCCGCTGGGCTACATGGGTCATAGAGGAAGCTTCAGTGGCGGAGGTGCAAGAATACCTCCGAGGTCAAGGGTGTGTTACCTTCTTTCGTGAAGCCTCGGTGGCGCACCTCTGGGTGAGTTTTTGTGCTATTATTGTCCTTTTCCTTTCCCCCTTTTTCTTTCTTTATATCTGGGTATTTTTTCCAGGCCTTGAATTCCCTCGTCGTCCTTAAAGATCTCTGGACTCTGAGCGACACCGCCATTGAACAAGCACGGGAGGAGATGGTCTCCCTTCAAGTCAAAGCAGAAAAGGCGGCGATGGCCCTAGAGGACACTCGAAGCACCTTGAAGGGTGAGATCGAGGTTATTCGGCTTAGGGCTGAAGAGGCCGAATACGCGCTGGAGGTCGCCCAGCGTCGCGCCGCCAATGAGCTGGACAATGCTCAAGTGGCGGAAGAGAAACAAAGAGTGGCGGAGGAGAAACAAAGAGTGGCGGAGGAGAATTTGAGGGCGGCAGAACAGGAGGTATGTGCTTTAAAGACTCAACTGAGTTCTGCCTCCGCCGAGACCAATGCGGCCAAGGAAGCCACCCGCCAATATGTAACTAAAATCGCGGATCTGGAGGCGACAGTGGCGGAGGCCCAGAGGAGGGCCACTGAGGCAGAAAAGAAGGGGGCCGACGCAATAGAGGATTATAAGAAATCCGAAGCCTTTGATAACGAGGTAGCCGAGTCAGCGGCGCTAGCTTATGACGCCGGCTTCCAAGATTGTAAAGATAAAATCCAGGAGCTTTACGACCTGGAGGATATCGAGGAGCTGAAGCCCGACGACGTCCCCGAGGATGACGCTCCGCCTTCGGAGGGTCATTAACAGCTTTTAGTTTTTCTTTGTATCGATTGTGCCTGACCTGAGTCAGCAATTTTGTAACCTTTACTGTCAATGAATATTTTTAATCTCTTTCGCCTCTTCGATTATGACCAACTTCAGTTGTCCGAACTGCTGCGCACTGCCAGTCGATGGGATTATGTTTAGTAGGTTACGCTAGATAGGACCGCGAGTCGTGACGCTGTCCTAAGCATCGACAAGGCCAATATTCGGTGGTAACACAGATGTTAGTTGCTATTGCAAATGCGAGGTGCTGGTCCTCGGTCCCAACATATAGTTGGTCTTTACGGCCAACGCTAAGCGCCGGTCTCAGGTGCTAACGCACAGTTGGGTCTTTGTTGCCGACAGTGAGTGCCGGTCTTTTGTGCCAATGCGGAGTTGGTCTTTGAATGCCGGAGCGGATCCGTTCTTTTGCTGCTGACGCGGGGCGCCGGTCTTGGGTGCCAACGCGGAGTTGGTCTTTGAATGCCGGAGCGGATCCGGTCTTTTGTTGCCGACGCTGGGCGCCGGTCTTGGGTGCCAACGCGGAGTTGGTCTTTAAATGCCGGAGGGATCCGGTCTTTTGCCGCCGATGCTGGGCGCCTGTCTTGGGTGCCAACGCGGAGTTGGTCTTTGAGTGCTAGAGCGGATCCGGTCTTTTGTTGCCGATGTTGGGCGCCGGTCTTGGGTGCCAACGCGGAGTTGGTCTTTGAATGCCGGAGGGATCCGGTCTTTTGCTACCGACGTTGGGCGCCGGTCTTGGGTGCCAACGCGGAGTTGGTCTTTGAATGCCGGAGCGGATCCGGTCTTTTGCTGCCGACGCGGGGCACCGGTCTTGGGTGCCAACGCAGAGTTGGTCTTTGAGTGCCGGAGCGGATCCGGTCTTTTGTTGCCGACGCTGGGCGCCGGTCTTGGGTGCCAACGCGGAGTTGGTCTTTGAATGCCGGAGGGATCCGGTCTTTTGCTGCCGACGCTGGGCGCCGGTCTTGGGTGCCAACGCGGAGTTGGTCTTTGAATGCCGGAGGGATCCGGTCTTTTGCTGCCAATGCTGGCGCCGGTCTTGGGTGCCAACGCAGAGTTGGTCTTTGAATGCCGGAGCGGATCCGGTCTTTTGCTGCCGATGCGGGGCGCCGGTCTTGGGTGCCAACGTGGAGTTGGTCTTTGAGTGCCGGAGCGGATCTGGTCTTTTGTTGCCGACGCTGGGCGCCGGTCTTGGGTGCCAACGCGGAGTTGGTCTTTGAATGCCGGAGCGATCCGGTCTTTTGTTGCCGACGCTGGGCGCCGGTCTTGGGTGCCAACGCGGAGTTGGTCTTTGAATGCCGGAGGGATCCGGTCTTTTGCTGCCGACGCTGGGCGCCGGTCTTAGGTGCCAACGCGGAGTTGGTCTTTGAATGTCAGAGCGAATCCGATCTTTTGCTGCCGACGCGAGGCGCCGGTCTTGGGTGCCAACGCGGAGTTGGTCTTTGAATGCCAGAGCGGATCCGGTCTTTTGCTGCCGACGCGGGGCGTCGGTCTTGGGTGCCAACACGGAGTTGGTCTTTGAATGCCGGAGCGGATCCGGTCTTTTGCTAAACATACTCACTCGAAAATAAGAACATGTTTATTATTCATGCATCAGAAAATTAATAACGATAGAATTCTATTGATAGTACCGACGTAAATTGTCGGCATTCCAAGTTCGAGGGAGCAGCTTCCCGTCTAGCTCTTCGACTTTATACGCCCCATGGTGGAGTACCTCCTTGACACGGTATGGTCCTTCCCATTTTGGTGCTAGCTTGCCCCCTTCCATCGGCTTTGATACTTCAGCTCTTCGTAGGACCAGGTCTCCTGGCCGGAATGTCTTGGGTCGCACCCGAGAGTTGTAGTGTTTGGCCACTCGCTGACGGAACGCTGCCATACGAAGTTGCGCTTGATCTCGCAATTCTTCCACCAAATCCAGATCAGCCCTCAGCTGGTTGGAGTTGCCTTCTTCGTGGTATAATTCCGTCCGGGGACTAGGAGCTCCTATTTCTATGGGGATGACCGCCTCGGTCCCAAAGACCAGGCCGAAAGGGGTTTCCCCTGTGGGTGCTCGTGGTGTCGTGTGGTAGGCCCACAACACACTAGAAAGTTCTTCCACCCAGCGCCCTTTACAGCTATCTAGCCGAGCCCTGAGCCCTTGGAGGATGATGCGATTGGTCACCTCTGCTGCGCCGTTGGTTTGGGGATGCCCTACGGAGGTGAACCGGTGACGGATGCCCAGGCCCTCACAGAATTCTCGGAAGGCCGTGTTATCAAACTGTCGACCGTTGTCTGTAACCAGGGTGTGTGGTAACCCAAACCGGCACATCACGGATTTCCAAAAGAAAGCCCTTACTTTGGCTTCCGTGATTTTAGCAAGAGCTTCCGCCTCGATCCATTTAGTGAAATGATCGACGGCCACAACTAGGAACTTACGTTGTCCGGAGGCAGGAGGGAAAGATCCCAGGATGTCCATGCCCCATTGTGCAAAGGGCCACGGTGCAGCCAGGGGGGTCAGCTAGGACGCCGGCTGATGTTGGACGTTGGCATGACGCTGGCAGCTGTCACATCTTTTGACGAGTTCAGAGGCATCCTCTTTCATTGTCAACCAATAATACCCCTGACGTAGAGCTTTGTATGCAAGGGCCCTGCCCCCCAGATGGCTTCCGCATATCCCCTCGTGTATCTCTCGCAAAATATAGTTGGCGTCGGTGGGACCGACACACCTGAGGATAGGGTATGAGAATGACCTTCGGTAGAGCTTTCCTTCCATAAGGAAGAACTTCGGGGCTCGTCTTTTAAGTTTCCTAGCTTCGGCAGGGTCTTCTGGGAGGATGCCATTAGTAAAGTATTGAACGTAGGCATCCATCCAGGAGGGCTCCAGCTCCACCGGCAAAGTTTCTCTTGGTCCCTCAATGCTTGGGACTTCTAAATGCTCCACATAAGCCTTTCCCAACATCCCATCAGCCGAGGCAGCGAGATGGGATAGGGCGTTGGCTCTAGCATTCTCTTGTCGAGGAATGTAGCTGACGCTGAAGTGAGTGAATGGGGAAACCATTGAGCGCACCGCGTCTAAGTAGCAGGCCATGATGGGATCCTTTGCCTCGTACTCCTTTGTAATCTGGCCAGCAACCACTTGGGAGTCGGTGAATGCCCTAAGGCGTTTCACCCCAAGCTCTCGAGCCAACCTTACGCCGGATAACAAAGCTTCATATTCCGCCTGATTGTTAGTAGCTGGAAAGAGGAAGCGAAGTGCACACTCAGTCACAACCCCGTCCGAGTTGGCCAAGATGAGGCCTGCTCCACTCCCTTGAGAGTTAGATGCCCCATCCACGTGGAGAACCCACTCATCTTCGCTGGTTTCGAGGGGCTGAATGTCCGTAGGAGGTTCTTCAAGTGGCTCCATTCCCCAAGTACATTCAACCAAAAAATCTGCCAGAACTTGGGACTTCATAGCCGACCGGGGGCGGAAAGATATATCAAACTCCCCCAGCTTGAGGGCCCACCTTGCCAGCCGGCCGGAAGTATCTGGACGGGCCAGAACCGCCTTCAGAGGCTGGTCTGTGATCACCGCGATCGGGTGGGCTTGGAAGTATGGCCGCAGTCGTTGGGCAGACACGATCAATGAGAAGACGATTTTCTCCATGTTTGAGTAGCGGGTCTCTGCATCATGAAGTACCTTACTTGTATAATATACTGGCCTTTGTGTGCCGCTGTGTCCATACAGACTAGCACGGAGCTAACAGCCTTGGGAGAGGCCGCAAGGTATAGAAGGAGCTCTTCTCCGCTCGTCGGCTTGGCTAACAGTGGTGGGGTAGATAAGAATGTCTTTAACCCTTCGAACGCCTCTTGGCATTCTTTGGTCCACTCGAACTCGTTAATTCGGCGAAGCGCCTTGAAGAAAGGCAGACACCTTTCAGCAGACCTGGATAGGAAGCGGCTTAGGGTGGCTACTCTTCTTGTCAAGCGTTGTACTTCCTTCTTATTGGCAGGAGGCCTCATGTCCAAGATGGCTTGGACTTTGTCTGGGTTTGCTTCGATCCCCCTCTGGGTCACCATGAAACCCAAAAACTTTCCAGCGGTCACCCCAAATGCACATTTACGAGGGTTCAGCTTCATCCGGTACCGACGGAGGCTGTCAAAAGTTTCTGCTAGGTCCGCAATGTTGTCACCGGCATGAACGCTTTTTGTTAGCATGTCATCCACGTACACTTCCATGTTACGTCCTATCTGACCCTCGAAGACCTTGTTCATCAACCTCTGGTAAGTAGCTCCCGCATTCTTTAACCCAAAAGGCATTACCTTGTAGCAATACAGTCCCTTTTCGGTTATGAAGGAGGTAGCTTCTTCATCCGCCGAGTTCATCCGGATCTGGTTGTATCCAGAGAAAGCATCCATGAAGCTAAGAACCTCATGGCCGGATGTAGCGTCCACCAGTTGATCGATTCGAGGCAGGGGGAAGCTATCTTTGGGGCACGCCTTGTTGAGGTCGGTGAAGTCTACGCACATTCTCCAACTTCCATTGGCTTTGCGGACCAGAACCACATTAGCCAACCATTCGGGGTAGTGGACCTCCCGAATATGGCCGGCAGCCATTAACTTTTGGATCTCCTCGTCGATAGCTTTCTGCCTGTCCGGAGCAAAGTTTCTCTTTTTCTGTCGGATCGGCCGACACCCTGACTTGAGGTTAAGTTGATGGGTGATAACTTCTTCAGGGACGCTCGGCATGTCTGAGGATGACCATGCAAAAACGTCCGTGTTGGCCTGCAGGAAAGTAAGAAGTTGATGACGTACTTCCTCCGCGAGCGATGCCCCCAGCTGAACGGTCCTTGCTGGGTCATCACCCAAGGGGAGGGTTAGAAGGTGCTCTG
The DNA here is from genome assembly GCA_900491605.1 of Calamus simplicifolius. Classification (NCBI taxonomy): domain Eukaryota; kingdom Viridiplantae; phylum Streptophyta; class Magnoliopsida; order Arecales; family Arecaceae; genus Calamus; species Calamus simplicifolius. The sequence continues at coordinate 98,648 of UESW01004562.1, read as the reverse complement.
CCAGCTCTCCCCTTCTTCCCAACTCCCTAGGATCGAGTGACTCAGAGGCGGTCGCTGACTCTGCATTCAACGGACTGGGCGACAGATGGTAGCAGGGCGGAAGGGGGCTTTGCTCCCCCTTCATTTCTCCGATCCCTTCATTAGTAGGGAACCTCACCAATAGTCTCTTGGTGGAGATCACGGCGTCCAGCAGATTCAGCCCCGGTCTTCCCAAGATGGCGTTATAAGCCAGTGGGACCCGGACCACCAAGAAGTTTATTACCACCGTGCTCTGACACGGAGGAGTTCCAGCCATGACGGGGAGAGCAATTTTGCCTTCGACGCTCACCGAGTCTCCCGTGAAGCCCATAAGCGGTGTGGCAACGGGTCGGAGTAAAGACCTTGACAACTTCATCCGAACAAAAGCCTCATAACTCAAGACATCCACGGAGCTCCCACTATCAATTAGAATTCTTTTTACAGGGTGTTTAGCTATAGTCATGGATACCACGACGTTGTCGTCATGTTTATTAACTACCCCATCTAGATCCTTTCCGAAGAAAGGTATTACAGAGTCTATTCCCTCTCGCGGCCTCTTCGAACCACCATCCGCTCCCCAAGAGATCATAGCTATGGTCTTTTCAGTTGGGGCATTATCCACGCCAGCCGAGCTACCTGGGGGCACATGGGGCCCGCCGCGGGGAGATTCCCCCTTCGGACAAACTTGCCCAGGTGGCCTTGCTGAACCAGCTCCTCGATGGCCTTTTTTAGATGGCGGCAGTCTTCGGTGTCGTGGCCATAGTCCCGATGGTACCGGCAGTAAAACTCCTTATTGCGGGGCCTCCAAACTTCAAGGGAGCCGGACGCTTGAAATACGGTTCCTCCTCGATCTCCAATAGGATGTGGGAGATGGGGGCCATGAGGGGAGTGAACTGCTCTTTAGGAACCAGCGCCTGTGGCCGGCGATCCGAGCGCCGCGGAGGCTCGGGCTTCCGAGGTTGTGGACCAGCGCGGTCAGAAGGCGGTGGTTTGTTACTGGGGTTCTTGTCAACGTCTCTCCGGGAAGAATCTGCTTCGTCAGCAAATGTACTTCTGTGCCCGGCTCAGAAGCTCAGCGTAGGAACGCGGAGGCTTCTTATCCAGAGAGTAAGCGAATCTGGACGGGCGAAGTCCTCTCTTCAGGGCCAAGGTGGCGATAGAGTCCTCCAGGTTGTACACCTCCAGCGCTGCTTCCTTAAATCGAGCGACGAAATCCTTTAAGGTCTCGCCACTCTTCTGCTGGACAGCAAAGAGGCTATCAGCAACTCGTGGGATCTTTCGACATGCATCAAAATGAGCCAGGAAGGACCGCTCAAGTTGCCGAAATGAGTTGATGCTGCGTGGGGGCAGACGGGAGTACCACGCGCGCGCCGCCTTACGGAGCGTGGCCGGGAAGGCGATGCATAATAAGGAATCCGTCGCCCCCTGACCTGCATGAGGACTTTGTAACTTTCCATATGGTCCACAGGGTCCGTCGTTCCATCATATGGATCCAATTGAGGGAGACGAAACCGGGGGGGGACAGGTTCCTCCATGATATGGCGAGAAAGCGGGGGGCGACGCTCATACTCCGCTGCATAGGGATCGGCGATCTGACGGCTGAGTTCATCCAACCGCCGATGGTACTCGTCAAGCCTTTGCTCGGCCCGTCGGATGGTTTGCCGGGGAGTGTTACCTCGGGATGAGTCGGAAGAAGAAGATTGCCGGTGCAAAGAATGTGCCCGCTTGGACTCCTTTTCTTCCGGTCGGTGGTGGGGACGGCCGGAGCGACGGGAGGGAGACCGTCGCCGCTTTGAGGTCCCTTGGGATGATTCGGAAGAAGAAGATCGCCGGCGCAAAGAATGTGCCCGCCTGGACTCCTTTTCTTCCGGTCGGTGGTGGGGACGGCCAGAGCGACGGGAGGGAGACCGTCGTCGCTTCGAGGTCCCTTGATGATGAGGTTCGGGGGGTGAGCGGTGAGAGACCTCAGGCGGGGTCCCTCCTTGGTGGGACTGAACTGTTCCTCGCACCCCTTCGCCCATCGCAGGGGGTTGAGTTACAGCAGCCACATAACGCTCTTGCAGCCCCCGAACTATCGTCGTCAGATCCTAGACCTGATGAGCTAGGACATCAAGCCGGTCGGGTTGGCTTGTCGGTGCGAGGGGCGGAGCATGGGGGTTGACCTCCGAATGCTCAACTCGCGGGATGTGCCCGGCTGCTTGGCTAGAGGAGGCCTCTTGTGCTCGCATGGTCACCATCGCTTCCTTTGCAAAACTGGAGGGGTTCCAGGGAGAATTTTTGACCTGGCTTCCCCCTACCTGGCGCGCCAATTTGTTGCGGCCGAATCACGTATGATGAACGTCGGGCAGGCTGGGATCACCGGGTGCGTAGAAAGGCCGCTGTCTTTCTCCAGGAGCCTGCAAAAAGTCCCGGACCGGTGGTTCCGGCGGGGACCCTCCGACGCCCAAGTTAGTGAGTCGTCCAACAGGGATATGATTTTTGTAGAATTGTTCTAGAGGAAGTTCCCGAGAGATAGCGTCCGTCCTTTTGCATGGAGCTCGGGTCCTCCTTTTATACCTGTTGGGGATCCGTATACCTTGGTCTGTTGGAACCGTCGAATCTGTTCCGTTGTGATGTTTCATCGAACGGTAAATTGTTGGACTGTTGCTGGATAAGGGCCGCTTATAGCGGTAACTGCTGATCAGGCTAACACTGGCCCGTGATTTTGGTAAGTGAGGTATTCGGCAGTAGACCTTAGATCGTGGGGTCGGTTGCCTAAGACTAGTCCTTGTATGAAGGCCAACACTGGGGGTTGACGCCGGATGGCAATGCTAGAGGCCGAAACCGGTCTCGGTATTGGGACTGATGCTGAAGGCCGACACCCGTGACCAATGCTGGAGGCCGATGCTGGTGGCTGATGCTGGGGGCCGACGCTGGAGGCCGGCACTGGTGGCCGACGCTGGATGTCTGGTGCCAACGCGTAGTTGGTCTTTGATGCCGATGCTGAGGGCTGACGCTGGAGGCCGACACCGGGGCCGGCGCTGGGGGCCGACGCTGGAGGCCGACGCTGGAGGCCGGCGCTGGGGGCCGACGCTGGAGGCCGACGTTGGGGGCCGACGCTGGGGCCGACGCTGGGGGCTGACGCTGGAGGCCGACACTGGAGGCCGACGCTGGAGGCCGGCGCTAGCGACCGACGCTGGGGGCCGGCTCTGAAGACCGTCGCTGGAGGCCTTGGGTTTTGTTGTCACATCATTGCTTTCGAAAATCGCGTAGAAGATAATACTACCCCGGGGAAACGGCCAGCCGTATCATAAGGGCTAGTTTTGAGATGAGAATGAAGAGATAGTTTTAGAGTTCATACATTTTTTGTTGGCATGTATATCTTTATTCAAAGAGAATTTTCATATGATATAATTTATCAAAGAAAAATTGTTAGGAAATGTCAATATATCTACTTCATATAGTTAACTACATTTTTTAACATCAACCTTTCATGTGATGGATAAGCAAGTAGTGTTGTCAACTATAGCAGTTGTTTCTTTGCCAATCTCTTAATTCATGTAGGTTTTGATTCTTGCCTTTTTTATGTTGAAATGGTGGGGCAAGAGAAAGCCCACTATTCATTTCATGGTGGTGAATGAAATTAGTGGTGAATGAAATGAGAACTGTTATAGACTTACAAATGGGGGGAGAGAGAGAAAGAAAGGAAGAGATAAAAAAGCCAAAAGAATACTTGGCCTTTTACTTAGTTATTCGGTTTAAATTTCAAGTTAATCATGTGCTAAAATTCATTAAGAAGCAATCTGTCAAGACAAAGGATTCATTAATTTTTCAAAATATTATTATGATAATACACCTTTGCAGAAAGAATTGTCAACATATAAAATTTAAAAGATTAGCACTATTTGATTCCTATTATTTTTATCATTCCTTATAATGTCATAAATATTAGCTTTTACCATAGAAAATAAAATAACAGAAGTTAATAATGCGGCAGTATTCCGAGTGTCCCTACTTTCTCTAGTAGTAACAAACTCCTTGGTTTATGGGGATTAGGGTAGCTAGTAAACTAAAACACCATATAGTTATTTAATTAGTGGGATGGTTAATCCATGCATTATCTTATATTGGAATGAAAATCTTTATTATACTAATATCATTTTGTTTTTAAAGAGATTTTGTAACCCCCGGTAATTTATTATGAGGAATGTAACTCCTAGTATTTATTTTGGGGACACCTGGCATCTTGACTTCCTTCTGACATTTAGATCCCGATGCGACGTCTGATTTCTCGGATCTTCGCGTGTCGGATGGGTTCCCGTTTTCCTTTGATCCGAGGGGTCGCATGGGAGAATAAAAGGAGTTGGAGATCAACTCCCTCCTTCACCTTGGCGCACACCTCCTCCGTAATCACCTTCCCATCCTCCTAATGCCAGAGAGAGAGAGTTAGGGAGGGAATCTGAGCGCGAGAGGACAAGCGGAGGTCCAGAAAAAGGACTCCGTGGAGGATAGCCGCCGCCAGAAGGGAAGAGATCTTTTATTTTTGAAGGCCTAACCCTGTCCCAGTCTTAAGCTATCATCGCCGGAGCCGCACCGGCCAAATCCTACAATGTAGGGTGGTGGAGAAATGAAGTGACGAATCTTGGAACTTGCAACAGTGGAAATCTTGATTTGATTCACGGGTCTGGTGTTTGTTTAGTCGGACACTTTTTGGTTGGGATTTTGGATGGTGCTGGAGGAAGGCGGATTAAGAAGCTTGTTGGGATATTGATCTGTTGTGTCTCGAAATGGCAGCTGCCCACTTTGAGATTGGATCCCATCTTTGGGTTGAGGATCCAGATGTAGCCGGATAGATGGAGAGGTTATTGAGGTCAATGCCATTAGTTTCTCCCCAGATGGCCGATGGCTTGTTTCGGGTGGAGATAACATTGTTAAGGTACCCAGATGTCCAAATACTTGGTTAACCATTTGGGATTAGCGTACCGAGGTAAGTAAGTCTATTTATAATTAATAATTTATAACTCATGGTTTTATAGTTTGCAAGTATATTATGAGATAAGGAAAATGAAAGTTTATTTGGTTTGATTATTTTGAATGGTATCATAAATCTACATATGAGCATTTATTATGACTATAGTAGCTGATAATATTTGAAAGAAATAGTTTCTTGGTGTATGTGCAAAAATATAAATTCTTTGATTTGCAAAATATGTTGGGATGACCATATGCATTTGCTAATAATGTACAAACTACTGTATATGTAATATGAGAAATTGATGCATGATGAGTGGCATGCAAGTATGATGATAACATTGTGATAGACTAGTATGTGCAGCCGTGGTTCTCATTTGGCCTCACACATCGATAGGGTGTATTCTGTTTGAGTATGTATGGCCTCACACATCTAGAGGATGTGTTCTGATTAATTTGTAGGGCCATGGGACACATACGAAAACAATAATTACATAAACAGTGGGTTTGATTACATTACATAATCTGATATTTATTGCATAATCCGGTAAGTAAGCCAAATATAATAATTTTATAAATTAAAAATGGTTGTATTTATAGTTTTATGCATATTTATGAAATAGAGTTTTATTGATTATTTTAAAAATTGGTAAGTTGTACCATGTATATCTAATTGCATATTTGTTATAATAGTTGATATTATTTGCAAAGTGAATTGATTATATGCAATGGTCAAAATGTATAAACCACTGTTTATGTGTTATGAGAGAAATTATGCTTATGATGACGCATAATATGTGACATGCATGTGTAAAATGATTTGAATTATATTTATATGTGCCGCCGTGGTTCTCCTTTGATATGGCATGTGGAGGCCAGGCACATCTAGAGGATGTGTGCAGATTGATGGAGGCATTGCAGGGCCGTGGGACACATATGATATAATATAACAATGATTAAATATAAACAGTGGATTGAATTATATTTATGTGTATCGCCGCGGTTCTCCTTTGATATGGCATGTGGAGGCCACACACATCTAGAGGATGTGTGCTGATTGATATGGCATGTGGAGGCCACGCACATCTAGAGGATGTGTGCAGATTGATGGAGGCATTGCAGGGCCGTGGGACACATATGATATAATATAACAATGATTAAATATAAACTGTGGATTGAATTATATTTATGTGTGTCGCTGCGGTTCTCCTTTGATATGGCATGTGGAGGCCATGCACATCTAGAGGATGTGTGCTAATTGATATGGCATGTGGAGGCCATGCACATCTAGAGGATGTATGCAGATTGATGGAGGCATTGCAGGGCCGTGGGACATATATGATATAATATGACAATGATTAAATATAAACAGTGGATTTGTTTACAATGCATATTCTGGTATTTGTTTTATAAGCTTCCATGATTATTTTGATTTAATGATATGCATGATTATGATAGCATGTTAATTAAATTGGAAGTTTCTATGAAAATTATGACTTGATAATATCTTGAGAAATAAGATGATATATAACTATTTTATGTCATTATTATAGGCTTACTTATTGAGTGTGAGCTCATGTAAATCTCACAATGTTTTTTCAGAGCCTCGGGATTGAAGATGAAATTATGGGGTAGATGGAGCTTCAGTTAAATAAAATAGTTCCATAGTGTTGATGTAACCCCAGTAATATTTGTGTGTAGGGCTTGTAGCCCAAAACTTATATTAGTGGTTTGTAATAAAGTATAGATTTGGATTGACTTATTATACTTATTGCCTTATAATGATCGATGTGTAAATTTTGGGACGCCTTGCATGCCCGGCATGTGGTGGGTTGTCACCCTAGCTCAAACTTTTTTGGGTCCGGGGCATGACAGCTTTTATGGTATCAGAGCCTAGGTTTTGACCTTAGGGACACATGCGTGATGACACTCTAGGCAAAATACTAGGATGATATTGAGACAATTATGACTTTAAAGGAATTTCAGGAATTATTCTTTGGAAGCTTGAATTTTAAAGTTTATCAAGATATTAATTGAATTACAAATTTGATAGGAATTAAGAATGAACCATTGCAAGCCAATGATATTATGTGGGCTCCCTGGCTGGTAGCCTTGACCAGTGGGGAGGCCTAGGGGCTTCTAGAGGTTTTAGCTCAGTCAAACTTATTGGAAATGACTCGTAGCAGTTTCAGACCTTTAAATAATATGGGTAGATGAAATTTTAATTGGATATGCAATAAAAGATAGATGAATATATGGAATAAATATAGTAGTTAAAAATTGCAATTGATGACTAATATGACTAAGATAACACCATTATATCCATATTGCAATTGAGTTGATATGTGATTTTGAGGTATTAAATCTGAATTTGAATGTGGATGTATAAAATGAATTTTTATTTGTAGAACTTACATTGTTGATATTGTAAGATAAGATTATGAGCTAATCTGCTGGTTATAGAGATGATTAATATTGATGATATTTTAGAAATGAAATAGTTAACTATATATTTTGATCAATTACAATTGAGTACTTTTTGAATTTAAGTTTGGATGGATAAGTATATATAGTGAATTTTACTAAGAAACTTTTATTATGGATATTGCTTATTCAAGATTGATTGTTACTTTGCTAGATATGCAGATGGTTGATACTGATGTTAATGAAATAGTTGACTGCATATTATATCATGATGCATCATTTAGGAAGATTATAAAATTTTAAATTTTGAGACAATTACTGTCTAAGTTTTTGAGAGCAGTAGACTCTATTAATCTTTAGAACTGATTTTGGCTATAAATGATCAAATATTTTGATGGTAGAAAGTGAAAGATTTTAGCAGTAATAAGAATAAGATAAATTCTACTGGTAAAGAATTTCATGAGGATTGTCATCTGTTAATAGATTTCTAAATCAAGATATCTATTCATTAATTTATTGTGCCTACTTATTGTACCTTTCTTCATAATTCATATGTAGATATCTTTCTCCAGGATGGATAAATTATCAATCAGCCATAAGTGGCATAATTATTGTTAAGAAAATAGGAGGAGATAATTTTATTTTTGATTATTATCAGTTATGGATTATGGTTAAGGGTACATCTATTATCACTTTCAAGTCATAGAGAGATTACTATAATTTTTAATTATGTCTTTCGGATGGTAAGTGCATTTTCAATCTTTATTGACCTTATAAGTCTTGTATCCATCTGAGCTAGATTAGTAAAGTCACTTTGAGATATTTGAAGGGTTTAAATTAGTTGGTCATGTTATGGCATGAGACATTGCATGATCTATAGATGATTTTGATAATCATTGGTAACGAAATAATCGATTCAAAAATTTGAATCATTTAAATTGCATTATTTATTGAGGATATACTGATTTATTCAAGAGAAATTGATTGGTTATGGTGGTATTATTGATAAATATGAAAGAAATAAATTAATCATACTAATGATTAATGATGACACTATTATTCAAAGAAATTAAATTAGTTGATTATAATAATTATGAAAGATATCCTAAATGATTGGCAGAATGTTCATAGATGTTAGCTTGAAATATTCAAAAGTGAAACCAAGTATGTTATGATGATTGAAATAAGTGTCGTAATGATTAATGGCACATTCAACTATTTATGAGTTGAGAGAGCATTGGAAGAAAACTATCTTATATAAGTCACAAGAATTTATAACTATCTTATCGAGGAATTAAGAGTAACTGATATAGGTTATTAACCTTAAGAATGGATGACATAATACATGTGATGGACTCTATGATATTTATGATGATTGTGTTGTGAGAAGTTAAGGTAAAAAAAAAAAGCAGGAAAGAAATATTTCTTAAGGAATTTAAATTTATTTGGTAGAAAGATCAAATTAATTGTTGAAGTTGGATACGTCATTTGGGTACCTAGGAATGAAATAAAAGTTGCTAGTGAGTATCTGTAATGGTACAAAATTAGTGGACATTTAATTTTGAGGATGAAATTTTAGTGAGATAAAAATGTTAATATTTGTTTCTGGTTTAGTAGTAAATTGAGTATGAACCCATTTGTCTCACTCTTCTAATTTGATGACGTTTTCATAAGGCTTAGTGAATTAAGCTGAATTTCTGTCCAGCCTTCCACCCTCAAATAGATGGATAATTTGCATGAACCAATAAGATTTTAGATGATATACTGCGAGCATGTGTAATGGATTTAGGAGGTGCTTGGTGTACTTCTTATCTTTAGTAAAATTGTTTATTTTAATGATTACCAAGCCAATATTTAAATGGATTCATTTCAATTATCTATGATATAAGATATAGATCTCCTTTTATTGAAGTGAAATGAGAGAGAGAAAATTTTGTTTACTGAGCTGGTTTAACAACTATGAAATGTATCATTAATTAAAGCAGCTTCATGTAGCTCAGAGTTAATAGAAAAGTTATGTTGATGTCAAATAGAAAGATTTGAAATTTTAGGTTGAAAGATCATTCGGAAGTCTTACTAACCAATGATATAATGAGGTTTGTGTTTAGAGGTGAATTGAGTCCACAATACATTGGGCCATTTGAGATTTTGATCAAGATATAGGTGGCGGCTTATAGCTTAGCACTGCTTTCATTACTCTTTGGGGTGTTTAAAGTGTTTCATATCTTTATGATTGAGGAGGAATATTCTAAGCTCCCGTTATGAACCAATTTAGCTTAAGAAAGAATTGACTTATGAAGATCATCTTGTGTGCATCATGGACCGCAAGGATCAAGTTCTGAGATGGTGTAGCATTCCTTATATCAAGGTTCAGTGGAGTAATCATTCTGAGATGGAGGCTATTTGGTAGCTTGAGGAAAAAATAAAAAAGAAGTATCCACAATTGTTTGCAGGTAAATTCTCTATTCAAGATTGTTGATAGATCATATTTGAATTCTATAGTATATTGATGTGTGTCAATTTCGAGGACGAAATTTTTATAAGGGGGGAGAATGTAACCCCCGGTAATTTATTATGAGGAATGTAACGCCTAGTATTTATTTTAGGGACACCTGGCATCTTGACTTCCTTCTGACATTTAGGTCCGATGCGAAGTCTGATTTCTTGGGTCTTCGCGTGTCGGATGGGTTCCTGTTTTCCCTTGATCCGAGGCATCGCGTGGGAGAATAAAAGGAGTTGGAGATCAACTCCCTCCTTCACCCTAGTGCACACCTCCTCCAGGTAATCACCTTCCCATCCTCCTAATGCCAGAGAGAGAGAGAGTTAGGGAGGGAATCTGAGCACGAGAGGACAAGCGGAGGTCCAGAAAAAGGGAGGTCCAGAAAAAGGACTCCGTGGAGGATAGCCGCCGCCAGAAGGGAAGAGATCTTTTATTTTTGAAGGCCTAACCCTGTCCCAGTCTTAAGCTATCATCGCCGGAGCTGCACCAGCCAAATCCTACAACGTAGGGTGGTGGAGAAATGAAGTGACAAATCTTGGAACTTGCAACAGTGGAAATCTTGATTTGATTCACGGTCTGGTGTTTGTTTAGTCAGACACTTTTTGGTTGGGATTTTGGATGGTGTTGGAGGAAGGCGGATTAAGAAGCTTGTTGGGATATTGATCTGTTGTGTCTCGAAATGGCAGCTGCCCACTTTGAGATTGGATCCCATCTTTGGGTTGAGGATCCAAATGTAGCCGGATAGATGGAGAGGTTATTGAGGTCAATGCCATTAGTTTCTCCCCAGATGGCCGATGGCTTGTTTCGGGTGGAGATAACATTGTTAAGGTACCCAGATGTCCAAATACTTGGTTAACCATTTGGGATTAGCGTACCGAGGTAAGTAAGTCTATTTATAATTAATAATTTATAACTCATGGTTTTATAGTTTGCAAGTATATTATGAGATAAGGAAAACAGAAGTTTATTTGGTTTGATTATTTTGAATGGTATCATAAATTTACATATGAGCATTTATTATGACTATAGTAGCTGATAATATTTTGAAAGAAATAGTTTCTTGGTGTATGTGCAAAAATATAAATTCTTTGATTTGCAAAATATGTTGGGATGACCATATGTATTTGCTAATAATGTACAAACCACTGTATATGTAATATGAGAAATTGATGCATGATGAGTGGCATGCAAGTATGATGATAACATTGTGATAGACTAGTATGTGCAGCCGCGGTTCTCATTTGGCCTCACACATTGGTAGGGTGTGTTCTGTTTGAGTATGTATGGCCTCACACATCTAGAGGATGTGTTCTGATTAATTTGTAGGACCGTGGGACACATACGAAAATAATAATTACATAAACAGTGGGTTTGATTACATTACATAATCTGGTATTTATTGCATAATCTGCTAAGTAAGCCAAATATAATAATTTCATAAATTATAAATGGTTGTATTTATAGTTTTATGCATATTTATGAAATAGAGTTTTATTGATTATTTTGGAAATTGGTAAGCTGTACCATATGTATCTAATTGCATATTTGTTATAATAATTGATATTATTTGCAAAGTGAATTGATTATATGCAATGGTCAAAATGTATAAACCACTATTTATGTGTTATGAGAGAAATTATGCTTATGATGATGCATAATATGTGACATGCATGTGTAAAATGATTTGAATTCTATTTATATGTGCCGCCGCGATTCTCCTTTGATATGGCATGTGGAGGCCACGCACATCTAGAGGATGTGTGCAGATTGATGGAGGCATTGCAGGGCCGTAGGACACATGATATAATATAACAATGATTAAATATAAACAGTGGATTGAATTATATTTATGTGTATCGCCGCGGTTCTCCTTTGATATGGCATGTGGAGGCCACGCACATCTAGAGGATATGGCATGTGGAGGCCACGCACATCTAGATGTGAGGATGGAGGCATTGCAGGGCCGTAGGACACATATGATATAATATAATGATTAAATATAAACAATGGATTGAATTATATATGTGTGTCACCGCGGTTCTCCTTTGATATGGCATGTCGAGGCCACGCACATCTAGAGGATGTGTGCTAATTGATATGGCATGTGGAGGCCATGCACATCTAGAGGATGTGTGCAGATTGATGAAGGCATTGCAGGGCCGTGGGACATATATGATATAATATGACAATGATTAAATATAAACAGTGGATTTGTTTACAATGCATATTCTGGTATTTGTTTTATAAGCTTCCATGATTATTTTGACTTAATGATATGCATGATTATGATAGCATGTTAATTAAATTGGAAGTTTCTATGAAAATTATGACTTGATAATATCTTGAGAAATAAGATGATATATAACTATTTTATGTCATTATTATAGGCTTACTTATTGAGTGTGATCTCATGTAAATCTCACAATATTTTTCAGAGCCTCGGGATTGAAGATGAAATTATGGGGTAGATGGAGCTTCAGTTAAATAAAATAGTTCCATAGTGTTGATGTAACCCCAGTAATATTTGTGTGTAGGGCTTGTAGCCCAAAACTTATATTAGTGGTTTGTAATAAAGTATAGATTTGGATTGACTTATTATACTTATTGCCTTATAATGATCGATGTGTAAATTTTGGGACGCCTTGCATGCCCGGCATGTAGCGGGTTGTCATCCTAGCTCAAACTTTTTTGGGTCCGGGGCATGATAGATTTGCTTAATATGGTTCTAGTAGTTTAAATGTTAAAACATAGAAGTTATGTTTTTTTTTTCAATTAACTTGAGAGGAATGGGAGAGGGCTTAATAAATAGTCCTAGATTACGTCGACATGCCCAAAATCATCCATCAAAATAGAGGTTGTATTTGGGTTTTAGTGAAGGGCTTATCCCTAGTATATGATTATATAAAAAAAACAATAAATTCACTTTTTTATTCATGTAAGTTTAATATTATTTTTTTAGATTTTTTCTGTAATGCTTCGAGCTGTACGTGGATGGTTCCGTAAATAAAGAGAAGTTGGGCATAAAGAGACGGTATAAGATATTAAAGGGATTGAGGAAGGCTCTTGAATTAATGAGATTGAAGTCTGATTTTTTGAAAATAATTATAAAAAAGCATTCAAGCTACACCTTTTTTTAAAATAGTAACATTATAATATAATATTATAATTTGAACTTATATGCAATAGTTTCCATGTGTCTGGCATGTGTGTTATGCTAGTAGCTTAAAATATCTAGTTTTACATCGTCATCTTAAGGATTGACTGTGAGAAGAATAAACTAAAGATTCATCAATATTGTAGGAGGAAGTCAAAAATTGTGGTCGATGCCTTGTTCAATAATGGATTCATAGATTGCCTTAGGGATATGTTTTATGGCGATGATGAAGAGAGAAGTGCTTCTATACTCTTTTTAAATAGTTTAGAGCTTTTATTAGGATGGCAACCGACGAACATTTCCACAAAAGATATCGCACATTTTTGTCCCATATTTGAGTTTAGCTATCATTGCCAAGAAATAGTTGTTAGACTCCCGAATCATGCTTAGATATTTGACTCCAAACAAGTGCTACATTAAACATTACTCTAGATAATTCAAATTACAACTTGTTCCAAAATTACTCTGCATGCAACTCATGCAAAAAACAATATATTGAATTAAAATTAATTCACAATAACTTAATTATCATTTTGTATGGATTGTTGGATTTTAAAGCTATTTTATTTTATTATTTTATAACTTTATATGAACTTCTAGGGTTTAAATCTTTCAAAAGACTTGTTTTGGCTACAATTTTGTGTAAGAGTGACAACATTTTCTCTCTTTCTCTCTCTCTCTCATTTTCATTTTTGTTTTACTTTTCTTAACATCCTTCTCTAAAGACCTTTTCTTCTGTTTATATATATATATATATATATATATATATCAAATAGATTCTTTATTAGATCTGATTGCATCCTTTACATGTGTTGTTGGATCTGATTCTATCTTTCACTAAAGACTCTTCTTTTATGTCACTTCTTTCCTATAGTTTCATATCAATGCTTCATTGCTTGCACTAGATCTAAAATACATTCCCCTTCCATATAACTTTGTTCTTATTTTCCAAACCCATGACACATTCTTCGATGGATCCTTTTATAATATAAATCTCTTCAATAATATAGATTTACAAAAACATTTTCTTTTTAATGAAAAAATAAGAAATGAAGGTGTTAACTCATACAATTTTTATTAAGGGAAAATAAATATAGAGACATGAATTATCAAAGTCATAGGGAAGAAGAGAGAAAAACATATGCATAGATTTACCAAAAATAAAAAAATGCGTAGGTTAATGCTAAAGTATTGGAATCAAAAGATAAGCCAAGTTCCAAGCAAAAGAAAAAAATTTAAAATTTTTTAGAGTGGCCCATTCTTCAAAGACATGAATGCCCAAGATAATAATAGCATTAGCTAGTAGATCTTTTCCTTTGCGAAAAGATTATATTCTGCCTCCCCTATCATATACTCCAATAAATTGTTAATACTGGCTGAGCCCCCATGCTAATCTAGAGTTTTTTGCCCCCCTTATTCTTTTCCTTCTCCAAACAGTCCATGGGAAGAGAAAGGGTGCCACGAATCTTGGTTTAATATTCTCGTTAGCTTCCCTTAAATTTATTTGGTAAAGGAATGGGAGGTGATTAATAAATTTCGTTAAACAACTATAATGGGCTGGTTAACATTTTAACCCTTTTATAAGAAAATATATTTCCTACCAGAAGTTGGTTCTTTAAGGGCCAAACATTATTATTTTTGTGTATTTATGTTTCATTTATGCTGGCGGTTGGGCGGTGTGGAAATAGGATTGATAACTTGTAGCCCATTAGATTAGGAATAGATTTTGGAAAGGATATCTTGCGTCTTGTTGAAGGGATAATCTTTTTTAGTGTTTGAGTGAATTATTAAACGCAAAGAATTAATGTAGATAATAAGTACTATTTAACATGCATTGAACTCTATGATCTTTTAAATCTTAACATAAATACGAAATTACCTTCTCACCATTTTGAGCATTTATAAAGTGGACAAGAGTATAGAGTGGTAATAAATAAAGGGAATACAAATAAGCTTATTGAATGGTATAAGTCCATTACACTATTTTAGCATAATGGACATATATAATATTTGGGTCCACATATACCCTTGCCTCAATGGTTTAAGCCCTTGCCCCAAGGTCCTTTCTGCTATCTCCTCATTGGAGGGGATATCTTATTCTGCAACTAACTAGCTTTTTTAGGCCTCTTTATGGCTTAACCTTGAAAGATGTCAATGATTCAAACTTGGGTTCAACTAATGCTTTTATAATATTATTTTAAAAATCAGACTTTAATCCGGTTCATTCAACGCCCATTCAGCTTCCCAGGCCTTCATTTATTAGTCTTATGCCATGACTTTTTCAAAAATTATGGCACCGGTTTTTCTACATCCAAAAGGTTTCAAACTTTGTGAACATCAAATTATTAATATATTACATAGGAAAAAGGAACATGTTTTCAAGCCAAGGCTGGTCACAGGATGGCTAGTGCAATTTCCAACCCTACTGGCACGAAACTCCAAAATTAACCATCTTTTGATGCTAAGCAAAATATTGAACATGCTGATAATTTTATTAGGCCTCAATCCAAGCCAGTGTGAAATTTGACCACGCTAAGGATCCAGACGAGCAAGATATATGGGATATGTCTCAATTCATGGACTGAACGCGTCTCTCCTTCTCCCTTTCAAAGTTTCACTCACGCTCTCCTTCCTCTCTCGCTCCCTCTTACTCACCCACTTTCCCACACACTTTCTCTCACTCAGTCAATCTCTCACTCTTCCTCTTACTCTCTACAAAGGAGAAAATGAGGGAATCAAGTCCCTCTTCTCCTCTCTCCCACACACACACTCTCTTACTCATTTCTCTCTCTTTCTCTACCATTTTTTTAATTTCTCTGTTGTTATCCCAATTTGAGAGGCCTTACAGTGTTGCCTCTCAGCAAGGAAACAAAATAGATCAATAGGCTAACCCTTAGAGTAGTATTTTTCCAATGTTAAACAGTTATTATTTTAGAATATGAATAAAATAAAATAAAAAATTATTTGAAGTTATTATCATGATTTTGGATTACTAAGTCCCAAAAGATCTTAATAAAAAAATTAATTTAATTTGATGTTAGTGTCTATGAGGTAAATAACACTCCATGCTTATAGTATTTTATTAAATTTACTGAAAAAATGGCATCATGGTTTTTATCATGATTCCTATTTTAATTGCATCAAAGAAACCCAACAGTTATATTATTTGATACATGATTTCGTTACTGTTAATGAAAATTTAAATTATTTAGATTTAAAATCACTAGTGTTTACTAAATCAGATTTAGTAAATCACATGCCTGATTTCATCCATTTCACCCATATTCTTATTGCATTTATGTATATTGGATTAACCAAGAAAAGTTGTATTTATTGAATATTTTATTGCAAATCAGATGATATGCTTTTTATGATATCATAAATTATGTGTATTTTAATAATATTGAAGTTTCAGGGGCATCGTTAAAGGAACTTTATTTTAAATTTCTTAATTTCTTTAGAAGAGTCAATCAAATTCGAATTTGAGGTGCTAATTGGATCTGCAATGCGTGAGATGGGAAGCCTTTCTTCTTTAAATAACGTGTTGGCTTTCCTTCTAAGTTCTTAAATTAAGCCGATCTTAGCTAGCCAGAATCTTAGAAGATGCATTAAAAGAGAAAGAAGTGTAAGGAGATCATCAGATTTTTTGCACCACATGGCATTTTATAGAGAACTGAAGTGGAATTCCAAAGCTATTGCAATGTTTCCTTATAGCATGTTATAAAATTTCGGAGGGATTGAGATAAGGAAGGTATGAAAATTTATCAATTTTTCTACCTTATTTAGACTGTTGATTAAATAATTTGTTGAGAGTGATATTCAAATCCATACGGTTTTGGATCAAAACCTTAATCAAACACCCTAAACCAATACAACCATCTAAATTTGATATCACGGCCATCTCTTTATTTTCTTTTGATCACATATCATGGCCTTAATTGAGTATTTAAGATCTTAATATAGATCCGGTTCAAATCCATTCAAATTTAATTTGACTTATTCAACAATTAGTTTTGATTTAAGAGGATTGAGCTGAATATCTGAACCATACTAGAAGATGATTTAGAATCGAGTCATGTGACCAAGCCAAAATGTTGCACTGGGCCTAATCATTGGTAATTAGACTTGCTGGCGGAGTCCGAACCTTAAATTCAACTCAATTATTGGATTGGATTTATTTGTCAAGCCCAAACTTGAGATTGACTCAATTTATATTAACTAGGCCTACTGATCAAAGTCAAAGTGTTGGGTTTGATCCAACCATAAAGATTTTAACCCAAACAGACGAGGCCATTCATTTGAACTTCTACATTTGGCTCTCAATTGAACACAATTAGTGAGTTTGTCCTAATTTATGTCAATTGGGTCCTGATTGATGTTAGGGGTGTCATGGATTAGACTAGCTAGTCTAATCCATATGCTGATCTAACCACAATAAACTATGGGATAGGATTAACCAAATTAAGATGCAGATTTAAACTCCATATCCAAATCATAGGACCTAATAGGAAAAAGCATGGTCAGAGGTCAATGAGAGAGGCCTTACCTACAGCATCATTATATCGATTGATCAACTTTAAGGCATTGCTTAATCTAAGGTCCAGTGAGCCTAAAATATGTGTCGGCAAGGCATGTCAAAAGACATTATTGGCTGGCTAGGATAGCAGGTTGCCCAAATCAAGGAAGAGAGGGAGAATGGTGGCAATGGGCTGAGGCATTCATGGTGCAAAACTTGGGGATTAGGGGAACCACTTACCGTGTGTTGGCCTCCCGCGACATCTAGCCATCACGAGAGTTTCCGATTATCTAGACCAGTTCAACTCAGTCTAGTGGGAGCCGAATCTAGGCTGGTTCATTTTATCCTTCTCTTCCTAAATAGAATTTTGTTATCAGAATTTATTTGAATAAGTTTAAAGAACTTCATACTTAACACAAAGTAACGAACAAGGTCATATATATCATGCATTTATCCATAAAACTCTAATTACAAATCCAATTTATTCTTACTACTTAATTATAAAGCAATCATTTAAGAAAAGCAAATCGTGCGCATGTGCTTTGAAAAAACCGAGAGTACTTCATTACTATTTTCTTTTCCAACTCCTAAGTAGCTTCTCTTTCTGTATGATTGCTCTATTAAACTTTGATATATAGGATGATGCAGTTCCTTAATACTTGGTCCTTCTAGTCCATTACATCGACATTCTTTGTAAGTTAAATCCTTATAGAGCTATAAAGGATCAAAATCTACTACATGACTAGGATATGAAGCATACCTCCTTGACATCGACGAACAAAAAAATTATGAATACCAACAAGTGAAGGAAGAAAGGCTAATAAATAAGCTACCTTTGTCATGCTATTGAAAATCTCAAATAGATCTACATATGGAGAACTCAGCTTCTCATGGATTCAGAACTTCATCACATCCTTTATTGGAGAGACTTTTAGAGAAAGATATAATCTCTAATCTAAAATTTTATTGCTCTTCTTTATTATCTACTTAGCTCTTTTACTTGTTTTGAGCCATGTATAGCCATTCTCTAGTTAACCATAACATTTTTATAGCCTATAGTATTAATTTAGGTCCCAATCATTTTCTTTCTTTTACATCATCCAACTAATGGGAGACCTGCATTTCCTATTGTATAATGCCTCTATTAAAACAAAGACATCAAACAAAGTCATCTGAATATTGACTTGATAACTATTATAAGAAGCAAACTTTATCATAGGTAAATGATCATCTTATACAATACTCAAATGTAGAACGTAAGCTCTTATCATAGCTTTCAAAAGCTAAAAGATTCATCAGTTTGTGGATGAAAAGCGGTACCAAAATTTAACTTGGTCTTCGTAGCTTTGTTAGGCTTCTTCAAAACTAAGGTACAAAGTTAATATCTCTATTAGATATTATAGATATTGCAACCTTGTGCAGCCTTATAATTTTCTTTATGTATAAATTTATCATTTCTTCAAGGACATACCAATTTTAATGGGCAAGAAGTTCAATGACTTCAAAAATCTGTCCATAGCTGCCTACACAAAATGTTACCTTTAGGTATTTTGGGCAAACAAACCATGAAATCCATGATAATATCTTCCTATTTTCATTACGGAATCAGAAGAGGTTACAAGGTTTTTGTAGCTTTTTGTTGTTTTATTTTAACTTGTTGATATGCCATTGATATTTGTTATGATCCTATTTTCATCAAAGCACGAAATCCATGATGATATGTTCCTATTTTCACCGCTAATGATGGGAAAAAGATAGTGGAATGGTAGGCATCTTCGCTACGTCTCATCCTGGACTCAAAACATTATCATTTTAGCTAGTTTTGTTGGGTAAGGCCTCTAAGTCTACACACTAAGAATTATGTGGATGCAAATTATTGATTTATCTTAGAAATCCGGTCTTCTAAAATGGAAGGCAAATATGATTAGAAAACCTCCAATTTGCAAGATAATTAACCAAGAAGGATGAGATGGAAGAGACATAAAAATAATTTTTTAATTAAAAAATTTTGTTCAATAATTGTGTCCTTTGGTCAATTACCTATGCAAAATAAAATTGCTTTTAATAATGTCAAAGTGATCGAGGCATCTTACTAGCCCTTCATTATAAGTTATAAACCATCAGGTCCATCTGAACAAGCCAAACCAGTATATCTTGATATGAAAAATAGATCAAAGGATTAGGCAAGCAAATATTGTTCTAAGTTACATTCATTAATTGCTGTGCTATATAATGGAAATTATTGCTACATGCTGCAATGGTACGACAATCTATCTTTGCAACCTTAGTATATCACTGAACCAAAGAATCATTTGTTTCAAACGTACTATTTCATTATTAATTCAAACAAGGACAAATTTTCACATCAAGATGATAGAGAAATGATATATAAATATGTCTCAGATTCAAGATACTAGTTTCGAGAATCATCAGGCATATGTAAACACACTAACAATTGCAATAGGATGGAGATTTCTTTCTACAATCAATTCATTACTTAATGATTCAGCAATACATTTTAAAATATCCAACATCCAAAATAGGTCTTGGATTAGAATATAATGTTGCCGGATAAGAAAACTATAGCGATGAATAATTCACCAAGTTTACTGACAATCACCCATTGAATCTGTAAACCAATAGAAACAGATAGCTTATGCTTCACTTCATGCAATGCCACCATTATAATTATTATGATATATATTTCTTCAATATTATACATTCAATTCCTCTTAAAGCACTCTTGCAAGCTTATTTATACATTATTTAACATTTTATTTGGCGTGCTAATACTGGCACTTTATCCTCCCAAAACATTGTTAGGCAATTGCATTGACAAAGTGGTGTTAGCCATTAAAGGACTCATACACAAACAATTGAGAGGATTGTTTGAGTAGCCAATTGTTTCAGGGCATTCACGAAAGGCTTGTTTGTCTTGTTCTGAACTGTTTGCATCATCATTGCATGCAGAATTATCTTTTAGCTGCTAACTGTTCTTTGAATCATAGCATTGCTGAATTGGAGAAGAATGAAGGTTTTCAAACAGTGCATTGCATAATTTTAGAAGACTTATTTATCTAATATCAACCAAAGAAATAATCCTTTTCCCATTGGCAGTCAAACATGATATAAATGAAAATTTTACATACAAAAGCTTGCCCTTTATGGAAAAAATAGCCTTCTATTAAAAGATCTACAAGATAAATGGGCATTGAGTTGATAATATCTTGCTTCCCACATATGAGAGTAAAGCATGTCATCTACCTTTTGTGAGAAAAATAGTCTAGGAGATGCATGTCATTTCGAATATCCAAAGCATATTACACTTCCAAATGACCTGTAGTTTGAATGTAATCATATTAAGAGAAGAATAATTTTCAAAGTTTAATGATATGGAGAACATAACAAACTATGTAGTTTCTGATCAACAATGGGATATGGAATCCTCAAAACCCATAATATATCTTCACAAAGACTTTAACTTAGAAATCCATTAAGCAATGGTCCAATAGGCTTTGGTATAATAGTAAACTTGCTTCATTTGACTTGGGGTCGGGTTTGCAACATGAAAATAGCCTCTCCAAATATGGGGTAACTCTCCCTAGACTTGCGGTAAACAAAGCGTCTTGCATTACATAAGAGGATGAATGAAATCAAATGTCAATGAAGTCCATAGTCACCACCTATAATTCAAGTTGTTCTCATCAATTCTCATTTATTAAATCAGACATTACAACAGAGTTTGGTGCTACATCTTAATCAATGTACCATATCCAATTATATTATTAATAGATCATACTGCCAATTTGCATGGTTTTTCCTTCAAATCAATAACATTAGAAAATATAAGTACTATGAATTTAAATAAAATTCTACAAATATAAGTAAATATTAACATATCTTTTGCATGTCTCTTTATCTAACGGCAACAAATTCTATATTTGTATCATTTTTTGTATCAGAATTAGCAACAGTTATATTTGGATGCAGTTTTTTAACTGAGCAGCAGCTACCTTTGTCTGAAATGTATTGAGCACTTGCAGCAATTTTAGGAATTTTTCTTAACTTTATATTTTCTTCATGAAGTTGATATAGCTGATCAAGTAATGATTTTCTTTTCTCAACATCTTCTCTTTGTTGTTGGTTTAATTTTTTTTGTTCTTCTAACAAATGTTGTAAGAGTTCGCTTATTTTTATTCTTTTCGAAAGATTGAAATAGGTTGTAGTAACAATGCCATTATCACTATCAGTTGTTATCACCATTTTCAGATTCAACGGCAACTAAAAAAAGCTTCTAGAGTATATTCTAAGATGAACAAGGAAAAAAAAAAAAACTAGATTAACGTCCATTTCTTCTTTGAATAAAAAAATAATAATAAACTTAGATAGATAATAAGAAGTTTCCCACATCTCTTCTCGAACAAGAACTCCAATTTTGCCTTAATTCTTGCAGAAATATGTCTTCACTAGAAGATAACAGGTGCCAAACCAAGTGATTGAAATTTTACAAGAATTACTGCCCAGCTACAAGCCCACAAAAACACCAATGCATATGCATTCATGCACGCATGCATGTAAATATGTATAAGCTTTGCATTATATGGTTTTTTCCCCTAAAATTAACCTTAAAAGCATACGAACCATTAATTGGTTATGAATTTTAAAATCTAAGTAATGAAATTTAAAGTTTAGATTAAAATAACATGATTAAGTACCTTACATTCACAACTTGTTAATGGCCCCAATTTTCCAAGAAAAATTGTTTATCATAGTAAGTGCTAAAATATTCCTCTCGTTAAGCTACTGAAAGCATAATTAATATTATGAAAACCAACTCTGAGCATCATTTGTAATGTGATAACCATAAGGGGAAAAGGAAGCTATTATGCTATTGATATTAAATCACAGCTCATTTTATGCAGTAAAACCATCTAATATTCTTACGTTAATATAAATTAAGTTGCAACATGAGGTAAGTCACATAAGAGAAATAATTATGTCAAAAAAGTTCTTTTGCCCAAACAGAGGAATGCATAGCACAAAAGATTAGTGAACTAACAATAATTCAGAAACATAAGGGAGAAGAAAGCAAAGTATATATCTCAAAGCATATGAGCCAATCATTCATATCTAGTGCACATAAAGCTAATTCCAGGATATAAGTGAAATACAAAAACTTAGCTACCTGGATAAGCTTATTCTCAGATAAGGGGAAGCTAATAACTGCTGGGTGGCATTTGCCAGCTTCTTGTCTTTTGATGCCACCACCATTGCTGCAGGATGTAAATTATGCATCAGGACAGCCATATAGCTTCCAGTAAAGCTTCCAATAAAGGAACAAAGTTGTAGCTATTGTTGGATGGGATATTGGACTCATATCTTATTAACATATAGTAGATTCATATGTACTTGGCATACTGCACAATTTGCAGGACCAAAAACCTCAGCTCCATGCCTAGTTGCCTAAGATTCATCAATGCAACTTTAACACAACTATAAAAATAATACGCGTACAGAGACCACCCTAATTCCATTGAAATAAACCTGTTGGCAATTCCTTCATCAACTGATCCACTGCAACTGAAGGCCCCGATAGCACAATAAAAGGTTGGCCAAGGTTTCCCAGTGCATGTGGAATAATTTGAGACTTCATCCTCAAAGTATTTAGTTCCAAACCTTTGCTAAGAGATATAAATGGCAATTTTGGGTCAACATGTTGTGAAATTCCTTCAAGAAAGGATGAGCTGAACTGTCACAAAGTCAACTAGAGTTAGCTCGCTTGAGGCTTATAAAAAGAAAACGTCCTGGTTTTTCATAAGCTGATTATTCTACAATGTATCAATAAAACATGATCCAGTGAACATGAAAAGAGAATTTGTGGTTTGTGGGGATATCATATATTATCCTGCTAAGACAGTAGGACGATCATCAAGAATGAGAATTTGGATTACCGGTACAGGAACAGCATGTAAGCAGAAGTCAGATCCAAGCAAAGCATAATTCCTTTCTTCAAACAACTAGGTTTGAAGGAACTTTATTCTGTTTAATATTAATGTGTAAGCAGAAGTCAGATCCAAGCTGATGGGGCCAGTTAACAGGCCCATGAGCAGCAGTTCTTGAAACGGCTTTCTCAAATCAGCAAATCAAGCACGATATTTTGGTTGAGGTTCTGTTTGGCGTTTTGTCCTCAACAATCTTGGGCAGTCGGAGAAAGCGGTGACGGTTTCTCTGGTGGCAGCCCCAAGGTCTCTCGCTCTCGGCTGCCACAAGCCTGGAGGATAAAAAGGAGCCTGGTGGTGGAAAGAAAGAGAGGACTTCTGATGGCTCCGACTCCAAGCGAGCTCCCCTCCCTCTTTGCCAAAACCCAGGCCGTTCATCCCCAAAGCAAGTTCCTCTCTCTTTGCCGCAGTCTCAGAAACCCTAGATTACAAGCAGCTTGGGCAAGGGGCGAGGAATCGGGCGGCGATGACTTTCAAGCGCAGGAATGGCGGCCGCAACAAACACGGCCGCAGCCATGTCAACTTCATCCGTTGCTCCAACTGTGGCAAGTGCTGCCCCAAGGACAAGGCTATCAAGAGGTTCCTTGTGAGAAACATTGTTGAGCAGGCTGCTGTGAGGGACGTCCAGGAGGCTTGCATCTATGACGGGTACACTCTTCCAAAACTGTATGCGAAGATGCAATACTGTGCAATACTGCGTCTCTTGTGCGATTCAGTCGCATGTGGTCAGGGTCAGGTCTCGCGAGGCTAGGAGGAACCGTGAGCCACCACAGCGTTTCAGACGCCGAAAAGTTCTGTCCACATGTGATGTGGCTGATCACCCCCTCTGGGCCTTGCACAATTTCCGGAATCAGATGATTTGATAACTCATTTTTGGGCGTCAGCACTCTCGCCTCGGCCCCTGATTTCCCGGCCTCCAGTTTCGGCTGCGGCCTCTGGCTTCGGCTCCGGCCTCCAGCTTCGGCTTCGGCTTCGGCCTCCAGCTTCAGCCTCGACTTCTGGCTTCGGCCTTAACTTAGTACCTTATGTTGCGTGTTTTCCTAGCATAGTAAAGCTAACCTCGGATATTGGACCATGAGATTCGAGACATCCACTACTGCATATTTCGCTCGTCTATTTCGCTGAGATCACGGGCAGTTGACAACACACCCCACAGTTGCCGACATACACGGTGCCCATTCGGCAACAGCTCACCCACCTGTCGTTCATAGGGCTCATTCTAATAAGAAAGATTCGACAGTTCCAACGGAACGAGGTTCTTGGAGGAAGAAGGTAACCTTTTCGCCTCCTCGAAGGCCCCCAAAGATTTCAGCACACCCGGCGCTCATCACAAGTGACTTGGCAACAACAGATTGGCGCGCCAGTAAGGAGCAGGTCAGCGATGCTGGTATGCAGATCTTAATCCCCTTTTTATCAAAATGGTAGATCGTGAAGATGGTGATGGCAAGAATCCGCGAAGCTTTCACCAGTTGCGCTGGGGGGCACCTTCAACAAGCTAAGTAAAAGCTTCGAAAGCAACATCTCATGACCACGCAACAGCGAACAAAAGCTTCCACTCGCTCTTTGGCCATTGCTCAGGCCCGCCGTCCTTCATCCTATCAAGAATCTCCTCAGCAAGAGGTCCACCATCATCAAGTTCATCAACGACTTAAAGCTCAGAGAGCCATCACTTGCCACCGAAGCAGCCTTCTCTCCTACGGATGGCGACGCAGAGGAAGGCCCAAGTAAGGGCAGTGGTACCCCCACTCCAACCAACTTGACTCCCTGGAGGGCAAACCACCAGAGGGCGGAAGCGCTTAAGTCTGCAGAAGGAAAGCAAGTGTGCCGTAAGAGCTAAGTACGCTGCACTTAAGATTATTCCTTTCATTGATACTTAAAAATGTCACGCAGGGAAGATCGACTCTGTATCGGCACTTAAAGCCCGTGTTGAGAAATTTAGGAGATTGTAATTATTTAATTACCCCAACTTTATTGATTTTGATGATTTCCAAAAGCCATGAGTATTTTTAAAGGAAATAATGAGTTTATTAATCAAAAACCTTGAGCTTATTCAAAATGAAAGCAATGGACTCTCAATGTTTAAATTCACTGAGTTTTGAATCAATTTGAAAAAGAAGTTTCAAGCTCTATATTTAAGATTTCAAAAAGGAATTTTTACATGTTATATTTCAATCAATGATTTCTTGAAACATGTCTTGAATTCATGCTTAATGTCATATTTATTGTATTCAAGTCAAAATTTCATTTAAAATTACGAATTTCAAAGTCAATCAAAAAAATTTCTGATTTTTGATACGTTCCGAAGCCGACTCTAGAGTTTCAGAGTCGACTCCAGTAAGTAACAGAGATTTCTGATTTTCTCGAGTCGACCCTTGGATTTCAAGAGTCGACCCCTGACTCTGTGCGAGCCGACTCCTGGACTGTGTGAGCCGATTCCGCTCAAACAATAGAAAGCATGTTTTTTGAGCGCTTCTCGAGTCGACTCCCCATTTTCTTCGAGTCGACCCCCGATTATCGGGAGCCGACACTTTGGTTCTTCGCGAGTCGACCCTCTAACGTTTAAAATGTTTCTATTTTTAGTAATCGACTTCGAGCCGACTCCCACAGTGCTCGAGTCGACTCCTCAAATTTTGGGCGCAATTTTTCACGACGACACGTCAGCCCCAACGGTAATATTTTCAAATAACGGCTATATTTCTGTGTTTCTAACGGATATATTTTTGCAGAATCTATAAATAGAGGAGTTCTTTTCAAATCAAAAACAACAATAGAGTGGTGAAAAGAGAGAAAAGAAAATCTTTCAAAAAGAGGGAAAAACAGAGCTTCATTGAAAAAATCATTTGAGTCAAGAAAAGAGATTCAAAAGGAGTGAAATCAAAGAGAGAGATTCGTGTGCTCCAGAGCTACAATCAACAAAAGTTCAAGAGGAGATCCCAAAGCAACCAAGAGCAAAATCAAGATCTTCCAACCTAGAAGAAAAAGAAGAAAAGCTTCAACCAACGTCCAAAAGCCCCAAAGCTAGGAGAATCTATGCTGAGGCCTGATTCCACACTTCAAAGGAGTTGGAGAAGAGAAGCAAAGAAGCCAAGCCTGCATTCAAGCTTAATTAATCAGGCTTTTCTAAACCTAAGTTTTATTTTGATTATTCTACTCAAGAGGAGCTGCTTGTATCTAAACTCTGATTTATTTTCTTGTGTACTGATTCAATCAGTGGATTAAATCAGTGGAGGTAGTTGTACCTCGTTGTAAGCTTGGGATAGCTTACGTTTTGGGTTCATTGTGATCCCGTTAAAAATAACGAGTTGGGTTTTGTGCTGGTAAGCCCGTGTAAAACCGGCTGGGTTCGTTGTGATCCCGGGAAAACAACAAGTTTGAGTTGTGAGCTTGTAAAACAACTCGGCTGTAATCTAGGGAGATTATAGTGTGGACCCAAGTGAATCTTGGGAGTGGACGTAGGTGTTGGTTGCACCGAACCACTATAAAATTATCTTGTGTTTGCCGTGCTTATTTGTCTCTCACTCTATCTCTCTTATATTTCTTTGTGCATTGTTTATAAGTTAATTTCTCTCACTTGCACATCTTGAGTTAATTAGTTTACAACATTTCAAAAGTCTTAAAATTTTTAAGAACCCAATTCACCCCCCCCTCTTGGGTTGCCATCTGGGCCAACAATTGGTATCAGAGCAAGTGCTCATTTAGAATTTGATCTCACGATCAAGGGCTAAAGATCCTTATGGCAACTCAAAGTGGTTCATGTTTTGCTGAAGGTCATTCTACGAATAGACCTCCTTTATTTAATGGAACCAACTATTCATATTGGAAAGCTAGAATGAGAATATTCATTCAAGCTTCTGACTATGAATTGTGGGGAGTAATAATGAATGGACCTAGTACACCCACACACGTAGTTGATGGCACTATTGTTCCTAAGCCCGAAAGGGATTGGAATGATAATGATAGGAGAATGGCACAATTAAATGCTAAAGCCATTAATATTTTATATTGTTCCTTAGATTCTAATGAATTCAACCGAATCTCAACATGTAATTCCGCAAAAGAAATTTGGGATAGGTTGGAAATAACACATGAAGGAACAAGTCAAGTAAAAGAATCAAAGATAAATATTTTGGTTCATAAATATGAATTATTTACCATGGAACAAAATGAAACCATCACATGCATGTTCACTAGATTCACTGATATTGTGAATGGTTTGAAAAGTCTTGGAAAAGTATATACTAACTCTGAGCTTGTTCGCAAAATTCTTAGGTCACTTCCAAGGACTTGGGAAGCCAAGGTGACAGCCATACAAGAAGCCAAAGATCTGAACATCCTACCATTGGAAGAGCTTCTTGGTTCGCTAATGACTCATGAGCTTCAAGTTAAACAACATGTCAATGAGGATGAGTCAAGAAAGAAGAAGATCATCACCCTCAAAGCTGCGGAAAAGGAAGTAAGCAGCAGCGATGATGAGGATGATGATGATGAGACAGCCCTCCTTGCAAGAAATTCAAGAAATTTATGCAAAGAAGGAGGCCCTTCCACAAGAAGAGATTTGGATCAAAAATGGAAGGAGAAAAAGAAAGGATAAGAAAAAGGAAAAGGACAAAGAAAAAGAGAAAGAGCCCTTAGTATGTTATGAATGTAAAAAGCCAAGGCATTTTAGATATGACTGTCCTTTACTTAAGAAGGCCTATAAGAAAAAGAAAAAGGCCTACATGGCAACTTGGACTGACAGTGAAGAGTCTTCTTCCGAAGAAGAAGAACAAAAAGAAGTTGCAAATGTTTGCTTCATGGCGGACGACAACGAAGAGGTAAGTACCGAAACCCCCGATGATGAATTTACTTTTGATAAAATTTTGAAGCATTTAATGAATTGATGATTGATTTCAAGATTTTGAAAAAGAAACACAAATCTTTGAAAACTGAAAACTTAAATTTAATTAATGAGAAAAATGAGTTAAATCTTGTAGTTAAAGATTTAAAAGATAAAAAGGAAACACTTTTTAATGAAAAGAATGATTTTGCTCATAAGATTGATTTGATTAAATCTGAGAATGAAAATCTAATTAAAGAGAAAGAATCAATCTCTAATGAAAATGATTTTCTAAAGAAAGATGTTAAAAAGTATAAAGACATTGTTGAGAAATTTACTCTAAGCTCAACTAAACTAAATATGATTTTAGATAGTCAAAAAGCAGTTTTTGACAAAGCAGGTTTAGGGTATAACACATTTAGAAAACAAAAATCATTGAAAAATATTTTTGTAAAAGCTAACCAAAGTAATATTACTTGTTTTAAATGTAATCAAAAAGGACATAAATCTTTTGAGTGCAAAACAATAAGTAATAATGAAAAATTAAACACTAAAGGAAAGAAAATTTGGGTTCCAAAGGAACAATTTTTATTGCTACTAACCATGAAGGACCCAAGAAAGCTTGGGTACCTAAACATAAAGTTTAAATTATGTTGCAGGAATGTCTTGTAGCCAAAAGATCAAAAGAAAGTGGTACCTTGATAGTGGCTGCTCAAGACATATGACGGGTGACAAAGATGAATTCATCACCCTGGAAAAAGAAAGGTGGAGTTGTTACGTTTGGCGATAATGGTAAAGGTCAAATTATGGGCCTTGGTAAAGTTCGTATAACTCCATCTACATTTATTGATAATGTACTTTATGTTGATGGTTTGAAGCATAATCTAATTAGTATAAGCCAATTATGATAAAAACTTTAATGTTTCATTTAAATCTTCAATATGCACTGTAACTAATTCTATTGATAATAGCATTGTATTTACTGGTTATAGACATGGCAATGTTTACTTGGTTGATCTAGAAAAATTATCTTTGAGTGATCATTGCTTGATTGCTGACAATGCTAATAAATGAAATTAGTTGGTTGTGGCATCGTAGATTAGGTCATGCAAGCACACACTTATTTCAAAATTAATTAAAATGGATTTAGTTAAAGGCTTACCTAAACTAGATTTTGAAAACAACAAAATATGTGATGCATGTCAATTTGGAAAACAAACAAGAAGTTCTTTCAAATCTAAAAATGTTGTTTCAACTTCTAGGCCATTAGAGCTACTTCACATGGACCTTTTTGGACCAACTAGAACCACAAGTCTAGGAGGAAAGAAATATGGTCTAGTGATTGTAGATGATTATTCTAGATATACTTGGGTACTGTTTTTAGCTCACAAAGATGAGACTTTCTCGATATTCCTGAAATTCTTCAAGAAAGTCACAAATGAGAAAAACACTACCATAGTATCTCTAAGAAGTGATCATGGAACTGAATTTGAAAATCACTTATTTGAAAGTTTTGCACTGAAAATGGTATTAATCATAATTTTTCAGCCCCTAGGACTCCACAGCAAAATGGTGTAGTTGAAAGAAAAATAGGACTCTAGAAGACATGGCCCGTACCATGCTATGCGAAAGCAACCTACCAAAGTACTTTTGGGCGGAAGCTATTAACACAGCATGTTACATCTTAAATAGAGCCTAATAAGACCAATTTAAAGAAAACACCTTATGAATTATGGAATGAAAGAAAACCCAATATAAAATACTTTCATGCATTTGGATGTAAATGTTTTATTCATAATAATGGTAAAAACAATTTAGGAAAATTTGATGCTAAATCTGATGAAGGAATCTTTTTAGGATATTCAACAACTAGTAAAGCTTATAGAGTATTTAACAAGAAAACCTTAGTAGTTGAAGAATCCATTCATATAGTTTTCGATGAGTCTTTAGCATCTAGTTCTGAAAAGCTTGATGATGAGGAAGATACAAACATAATTGAAAAAGATCTTGAAAAACTTAATATTGAAGTATCTTCAGATCATGAGCAAGAAGCTAAAGATGATGATTCACATAAGGACGATGATATTAATATTGATCATAATGATATAGATCTTCAAGAGACTGGAGATATGCTCATAGTCATCCCAAGGAATTGATTATAGGTGATCCATCTCAAGGAATAAGAACTAGATCATATATGAGAAATATTAGTAATCATCTTGCATTTGTATCACAAATTGAACCAAAAACTATGAAGAAGCTGAAAAAGATAATAATTGGATGTTAGCTATGCAAGAGAATTAAATCAATTCACTAGAAATAATGTATGGACATTAGTGGAAAGACCTAAAAATCATTCAGTAATAGGATCAAAATGGGTTTTTAGAAATAAATTAGATGAAAATGGCATAGTAATTAGAAACAAAGCTAGATTAGTTGCAAAAGGATATAATCAAGAGGAAGGTATTGATTTTGATGAAACCTTTGCACCAGTAGCTAGATTAGAAGCCATTAGACTTTTACTTGCATTTGCATGTCATATGAATTTTAACTTATTTCAAATGGATGTTAAAAGCGCATTTTTAAATGGTTTTATAAATGAAGAAGTTTATGTTGAACAACCACCAGGTTTTGAAGATCACGAATTTTCAAATCACGTCTTTAAATTGCACAAAGCTTTATATGGTTTGAAACAAGCACCTAGAGCTTGGTATGATAGGCTAAGTAAATTTTTAATTGAAAATGATTTCACAAGAGAAATGTAGATAAAATATTATTTTTGAAAAGAAAAAGTAAAGATTTACTTGTAGTACAAATATATGTTGATGACATTATTTTTGGTGCTACTAACGATTCTCTATGTCAAGAATTTGCCAAGTTAATGCAGGGCGAATTTGAAATGAGCATGATGGGAGAACTCAACTTCTTCCTTGGACTCCAAATCAAACAAAGCAAAGAGGGAATCTTCATCAACCAAACAAAATACACAAGAGAAATCCTAAAGAAGTTTGGTATGGAATCAATTAAACCCCTCGGAACACCAATGAGTCCTTCATGCAAGCTGGACAAAGATGAAGAAGGTAAGAAGGTTGACCAGAAATATTATCGAGGTATAATCGGATCCCTACTTTACTTAACTGCTAGTAGACCAGACATAATGTTTGCTGTTTGCTTATGTGCTAGATTTCAGTCAGAACCTAAAGAATCACATTTAATTGCTGTTAAAAGAATACTAAGATATGTAAGTGGAACAAAAAATGTAGGTTTATGGTATTCTAGAGACTCCACATTAAATCTGATTGCTTACACTGATTCTGATTATGCTGGATGTAAGTTAGATAGAAAAAGCACAAGTGGTGCATGCCAATTCTTAGGAAGTAA
Organism: Calamus simplicifolius; assembly: GCA_900491605.1. Taxonomy (NCBI): domain Eukaryota; kingdom Viridiplantae; phylum Streptophyta; class Magnoliopsida; order Arecales; family Arecaceae; genus Calamus; species Calamus simplicifolius. The sequence goes on along the minus strand of UESW01004562.1, from coordinate 66,890 downwards.
CTTAATCTCATGGTTTAGCAAAAAGCAAAATTCAGTTGCATTATCAACTACTGAAGCTGAATATGTAGCGGCTGGAAGTTGCTGTGCGCAAATCCTATGGATTAAGCGACAACTTGAAGACTATGGTATCACACTTAATAAGACACCCATAAAATGTGATAATACAAGCGCAATCAATTTAACTAAAAATCCAATTCAACATTCAAGGACAAAACACATAGAAATTAGATATCACTTTATAAGAGAACATGTAACTAATGAAGAAATTTGTCTTGAATATGTTAACACTGAAGAACAATTAGCTGATATTTTTACAAAACCTTTAAGCGAAGAAAGATTTTGTTATCTTAGAGGAGAATTAGGGATTTGTGATCCTTTGGAATAGATTTTGAAACCCCTAAGGAAATGTATCTAGAGTTCTTTCAATTTCTCAAAATCTTAAGGAAATTTTATCTAGAACTCATATCAATTTGATCTCTCAAAATCCATGATTTTTAATCATACTCAAAGATCAAATTCCGGACTCATTTCAGATTCTCTGAATCTTTATTTTTTTTTCTCTGAAATGGTCTCGGAGCCGACTCGGACAGTATCGGAGTCGACCCCTGTTTCTGTTAAAACTCGGGAGCCGACCCCCGCTCTGCGCGAGTCGACTTGATTTTGGGTCCATGCTCTGTGACTACTCGGGAGCCGACTCCATGCTTTCCGCGAGTCGACTCGACGTGGTCCCAGTTTGATTATCTAGGGCACAGTCGACCCCACGGACATTTCAATCATTTCTAATCATTCCAAACTCTTTCCAAAGCTTTCTCAAACCTTCAAAACTCCAAAAACCTCTGATTATTCACTCCACCTACATCTATGGCACCTAAAACTCGTGGAGCTAGCAGTAGTGGCGCCGGATTGAAGAGGAAAGGACCGTTCGATGACCCGTTCGCGAGCCATCTCAGATTCGTCCTCTACCCCTTCTCCGAGTGGTTCTCCTGTTCCAGCTACCACTCTTCAGGTAGATCACCTTGCCAGTAGAGTTATTACAACCGGTAGAAAAGTTGATTTTGAGTTATTTGAGAATGAAGGTTTTATAATAGGTAGACAGTTGATTGAGATGGGACTTGAGAAAATGTGTTCACTGGATTGTCCCACGTATCCTGCATTAGTTAAGGAATTTTACTCAAATTTGACTAGAGGTGATGATGGATTAGTTAGTGTGGTGAGAGGCATTGGATTGAATATCACCGCCACTATTTTATCCAGACTGTTAGATTTGCCCCTATCTGGACCATCCACCTATGCCCCGGAGGATAGATCACCTGCCCTCACAAGATTGTTGAACAGAAATTTTGAGGGTTTTGAAGAAGTTTTTGCAAATCAGTTACCTTTGGAGCTGAGGCTACTTCACAACATCTGCAGTAGAATTTTGTTCCCTAAGAATGGTAGATTCGATTATGTATCTGAGAGAGACATTTTTATTATGGATGCCGTAGTTTCTGGGAAGCCTATTAATTTGCCTCGGATGATCATTTGGTACATTGCTGATTGTGGAGGGAAGAAGAAGTCAAGTTTGCCCTATGGCATGGTTCTAATGAAGTTATTTCAAAGCCAAGGGATTACATTTGGTGAGAGTGAGCCAAAGAAGGAATTAAGGCACACTGACTATTACACTTTGGCCACTATTCATAGAATGGGATTTGTTAAGAGGAATGGAAGATGGGAGAGGAAGAATATTGCAGAGGACAGAGCTATGGATGCTGAGGCCCCCAGACCATCAGTGAGACATTCTTCACCTGAGCCTCCTCAGAGCTCTTCTGTTCCAGATTCTGTTCCAACTCCTGCTCCTGCTCCTGCTCAGACATCTACTTTATCATCTGTTAGCTTTTCTGATGTTCAGTTAGATCAGCTTAGATCCTTATTCAAATCTGAGATTAGTGAGCATGAAAATAGGTTGAAAAATGAATTTGATGAAAAGTTTATAAATTTGAAAGAAGCTTTATATTCACTTAGTGATCGGGTTGCATCTATTGAATCTACTCTTAGTTCATCCACCAGCTCCTTAAGTGAAGACTTGAAGAATATTTTTGGAGAGCTTAAGGATATCTGTGGTGACTCAGAGACCTATTCCCAGTGCAACGCCGAGCTTCAGGATAAGATTTTGACTGCTTGTACTTTTGTAGATAATAAGCTTAAAGATTATGTTAAACTACAATGTGAAGGAATGAAGCAGATAGTTGATCATTTGAATAGGATTACAAGAAGAAACTTTTGATATTTTTAATGTAATCTCATTTCAATGTACTGAGTAATCTCATTTTGATGTAATGAAGTTCACTTTGTAATCTCATTTTGATGCAATGAATATTTTAACTTTTGTCTAAGCAATTTCTTTAATGTATTGGATGCTTGATTTGATCTTGAATTAGCAATGCAATGAAAGAAATTTACTTATGAAGCTTGTATTTGAATTTGATACAATGAAGTTGATACAATTAGATAAATGGTTGAGAAGTTTAATGATTATATGGAAAACTTAATACATTCTTGATGCAATGACTTTATCCTAACCTTTTTGTTGATTACAAAAAAGGGGGAGAGATTTTATTTAATCGTTATGCTTTCAATTAAATATATGCTTTCAATATACTTTCAATGCAATCAAATTTTAAATTTGAAAGAGGGAGAGATAATTTGAATATTAAAGGGGGAGAGTTAATTTAAGTAAAAGGGAGAGATAATTTGGTTATCATTATGCTTAAAATTTGAAAAGGGAAAAATTATTTGCTTGAACTTAAAAATTGAAAATTTTGAATGAATTATAAATTGAGTTTCATAGGGGGAGCTATCTCATTTAGGGGGAGCCTCTCAATGAACATAAAAATTGATTTTGGTATCAGAAAATTTTTCAATACAAACATGCATATACTCAATGTTTTTGTCATCATCAAAAAGGGGAGATTGTTGAGAAATTTGGGAGATTGTAATTATTTAATTACCCCAACTTTATTGATTTTGATGATTTCCAAAAGCCATGAGTATTTTAAAGGAAATAATGAGTTTATTATCAAAAACCTTGAGCTTATTCAAAATGAAAGCAATGGACTCTCAATGTTTAAATTCACTGAGTTTTGAATCAATTTGAAAAAGAAGTTTCAAGCTCTATATTTAAGATTTCAAAAAGGAATTTTTACACGTTATATTTCAATCAATGATTTCTTGAAACATGTCTTGAATTCATGCTTAATGTCATATTTATTGTATTCAAGTCAAAATTTCATTTAAAATTATTCTGGGACGAATTTCAAAGTCAATCAGAAAAATTTCTGATTTTTGATACGTTCTGGAGCCGACTCTAGAGTTTCAGAGTCGACTCCAGTAAGTAACAGAGATTTCTGATTTTCTCGAGTCGACCCTTGGATTTCAAGAGTCGACCCCTGACTCTGTGCGAGCCGACTCCTGGACTGTGTGAGCCGACTCCGCTCAAACAACAGAAAGCATGTTTTTTGAGCGCTTCTCGAGTCGACTCCCCATTTTCTTCGAGTCGATCCCCGACTGTCGGGAGCCGACACTTTGGTTCTTCGCAAGTCGACCCTCTAACGTTTAAAATGTTTCTATTTTTAGTAATCGACTTTGAGCCGACTCCCACCGTGCTCGAGTCGACTCCTCGAATTTCTGGGCGTAATTTTTCACGACGACACGTCAGCCCCAACGGTAATATTTTCAAATAATGGCTATATTTCTGTGTTTCTAACGGATATATTTTGCAGAATCTATAAATAGAGGAGTTCTTTTCAAATCAAAAACAACAATAGAGTGGTGAAAAAGAGAGAAAAGAAAATCTTTCAAAAAGAGGGAAAAACAGAGCTTCATTGGAAAAATCATTTGAGTCAAGAAAAGAGATTCAAAAGGAGTGAAATCAAAGAGAGAGATTCGTGTGCTCCAGAGCTACAATCAACAAAAGTTCAAGAGGAGATCCCAAAGCAACCAAGAGCAAAATCAAGATCTTCCAACCTAGAAGAAAAAGAAGAAAAGCTTCAACCAACGTCCAAAAGCCCCAAAGCTAGGAGAATCTGTGCTGAGGCCTGATTCCACACTTCAAAGGAGTTGGAGAAGAGAAGCAAAGAAGCCAAGCTTGCATTCAAGCTTAATTAATCAGGCTTTTCTAAACCTAAGTTTTATTTTGATTATTCTGCTCAAGAGGAGCTGCTTGTATCTAAACTCTGATTTATTTCTTGTGTACTGATTCAATCAGTGGATTGAATCAGTGGAGGTAGTTGTACCTCGTTGTAAGCTTGGGATAGCTTACGTTTTGGGTTCGTTGTGATCCCGTTAAAAACAACGAGTTGGGTTTTGTGCTGGTAAGCCCGTGTAAAACCGGCTGGGTTCGTTGTGATCCCGGGAAAACAACAAGTTTGAGTTGTGAGCTTGTAAAACAACTCGGCTGTAATCTAGGGAGATTATAGTGTGGACCCAAGTGAATCTTGGGAGTGGACGTAGGTGTTGGTTGCACCGAACCACTATAAAATTATCTTGTGTTTGCCGTGCTTATTTGTCTCTCACTCTATCTCTCTTATATTTTAGTTTGTGCATTGTTTATAAGTTAATTTCTCTCACTTGCACATCTTGAGTTAATTAGTTTACAACATTTCAAAAAGTCTTAAAATTTTTAAGAACCCAATTCACCCCCCCCCCTCTTGGGTTGCCATCTGGGCCAACAGCCCGGCTCCGCATCGGCACTAAAAGCCCGGCTCCGCATCGGCACCTTAAGCTCGGCTCCGCTTCGGCACAAAAAGCCCGGCTCCGCGTCGGCACCTTAAGCCCAGCTCCGCGTCGGCACTCAGTCTGGCTCCGCATCGGCACTAAAAGCCCGGCTCCGCGTCGATACCTTAAGCCTGGCTCCGCATTGGTACTCAGCTCGGCTCCGCACCGGCACTAGAAGCCCGGCTCCGCGTCGGCGCTCAAGCCCGGCTCCGTATCGGCACCTAAGCCCGACTCCGCATCAGCACTTAAGCCTGACTTAGCGTTGGCACCGGGAGCCCGACTCCGTGTTGGCACCTAAGCCCGACTCTGCGTCGGCACCTAAGCCCGGCTCTGCGTCGGCATTCAATCCCGGCTCTGCGTCGGCACTCAAGCCCGACTCAGCATCGGCACCGGAAGCCCGACTCTGCATCGGCACTCAGCCTGAGTCACCCCTCGGCACTCAAGCTCGGCTCCGCGTCGGCGCTCAAGCCCAGCTCTGTGTCGACACCTAAGCCCGACTTAGCATCGGCACCGGGAGCCCGACTTAGCGTCGGCACTCAAGCCTGACTCGGCATCGGTACCTAAGCCTGGCTCCGCATCGGCACCTAAGCCCGGCTCTGCATCGGCATTCAAGCCCGACTCTGCGTCGGCGTACAAGCCCGAGTCTCCCCTTGGCACCAAAAGCCTGGCTCCGCATCGGTATCCAAGCCCGGCTCCGTGTCGGCACCTAAGCCCGACTCCACGTTGGCACTCAAGCCCGACTCCGCGTCGGCACTTAACCCGAGTCTCCCCTTGGCACTCAATCTGGCTCCGCATCGGCACTAAAAGCACGGCTCCGCGTCGGCACTAAATGCTCGGCTTTGCATCGGCACTAAATACGCGGCTCCGCGTCAGCACCTTAAGCCCGGCTCCATGTTGGCACTCAGCCCAGCTCCGCGTCAGCACTAGAAGCCCAGCTCCGTGTCGGTGCTCAAGCCCGGCTCTGTGTCGGCACCTAAGCCAGACTCTGCATCGGCACTCAAGCCCGACTTAGCGTCGGCACCGGGAGCCTGACTCCGCATCGGCACTTAAGCCCGGCTCTGCGTCGGCATTCAATCTCGGCTCTGCGTCGGCACTCAAGCCCGACTCCGATCGGCACCGAAGCCCGACTTCGCATTGACACCAAAGCCTGAGGCCAACTCGGCACCAAAGCCCAAAGACTGACTCCAACACCGACAGCAAAGATCGTTGGCACAAATAAAAAGGCACCTCACGACTCTCAACTCTCAGGTCACCCTCCAGGGTTAAAAGGCACCTGAGCCTGGTCCAAGCACCCTCAGGTCGCCCTCCGGGGTTAAAAAGGCACCTGACGACTCTCAACTCTCAGGTCACCCTTCAGGGTTAAAAGGCACTTGAGCCTGGTCCAAGCACCCTCAGGTCACCCTCGGGGTAAAAAAGGCACCTGACGACTCTCAACTCTTAGGTCACCCTTCGGGGTTAAAAGGCACCTGAGCATGGTCCAAGCACCCTTAGGTCACCCTCCGGGGTTAAAAGACACCTAACGACTCTCAACTCTCAGGTCACCCTCCGGGGTTAAAAGGCACCTGAGCATGGTCCAAGCACCCTTAGGTCACCTCTGGGGTTAAAAGGCACCTGACGACTCTCAACTCTCAGGTCACCCTCCTGGGTTAAAAGGCACCTGACGACTCTCAACTCTCAGGTCACCCTCTGGGATTAAAAGGCACCTGAGCCTGGTCCAACCTCAGGTCACCCTCCGGGGTTTAAAAGGCACCTGATAACTCTCAACTCTCAGGTCACCCTCCGGGGTTAAAAGGCACTTGAGCATGGTCCAAGCACCCTTAGGTCACCCTCCGGGGTTAAAAGGCACCTGACGACTCTCAACTCTCAGGTCATCCTCCGGGATTAAAAGGTACCTAAGCCTGGTTCAAGCACCCTCAGGTCACCCTCCGAGGTTAAAAGGCACATGATGACTCTCAAGTCTCAGGTCACCCTCCGGGGTTAAAAGGCACCTGAGCCTGGTCCAAGCACCCTCAGGTTACCCTCCAGGGTTAAAAAGGCACTTGACGACTCTCAACTCTCAGGTCACCCTCTGGGGTTAAAAGGCACCTGAGCCTGGTCCAAGCACCCTTAGGTCACCCTCCGGGGTTAAAAGGCACCTGACGACTCTCAACTCTCAGGTCACCCTTCGGGGTTAAAAGGCACCTGAGCCTGGTCCAAGCACCCTCAGGTCACCCTCTGGGGTTAAAAGGCACCTGACGACTCTCAACTCTTAGGTCACCCTCCGGGGTTAAAAGGCACCTGAGCCTAGTCCAAGCACCCTCAGGTCACCCTTCGGGGTTAAAAAGGCACCTGGCGACTCTCAACTCTCAGGTCACCCTCCGGGGTTAAAAGGCACCTGAGTATGATCCAAGCACCCTCAGGTCACCCTCTGGGATTAAAAGGCACCTCACGACTCTCAACCCTCCGGGATTAAAAGGCACCCAAGCATGGTTCCATTCCAGCGACTCTCGGGTCACCCTTCGGGGTTCAAAAGGCTCTCAACAGCCTCAACTTTGCCTCAGCGGCTTCATTCCAGCCTCAACGGCTTCATTTCAGCCTCAGCGGCTTCAACTCTATATCAGCGACCAACGGCCAATCGGCTGGGAGAAGCTAACTCCCATTGGAAGAGGACTGTTGGCTGCAAGTCAAGGGAAGCGTGACGATATCTACACAAGGCACCGCAAAGAGAGAAAGTAGTCGGCCCTGCCCCGACATCATTCCGTCCCCCTTCGCTACGGCACCTCCGCTCGGCCCCACTCGGCCTCGGTCCCAATCGGCCTTGGCTCCAGTCGGCACTCTGTTGCCCCCTTCGACCTCATACGGCCTCGGCCTCAGCCTTAGTGGCTCTGCCCCCTCAGCCTCATACGGCCACCTCGGCGTCGACCACCTCGGCGTTGGCTACCTCGGCCTCGGCCTTGGCTCCAGTCGGCTTCCGCTCGGCCACACCGGCCTCGACCTCAGCCCTATAAGGCCTCAGCACTCTCCTGGCCCCTTTGGCCTCGTATGGCCTCAGCCTTAGCGGCTCTATCACTTTGCCCTGATGGCTTTATCAGCCTTAACGGCATTATAGCAACCTCGTCGGCTCTATCAGCCTTAACAGCATTATTTATAGTCAAGTTGACTATAAATAATTGATGCAGGTTGTTTTTCCATTCAGATTGCCTACTTGTTCGTCCTTCAATAATAATAAAACTTTTTTTTTCGAAAGAAATCAACTTGCAGGTTTTTAGGTGTGCGTGAAACTATTTTTTTTTTAATAAGGCCATAGATTTTAATAGATGCAAGTCGGTTGTTTGGACCTATAATTTAGAAGATTTTTTTTTAATTTAAATTTTAAAATTTAAAAAATATTAAAATAAGTTTCAAATTTTTTTAGTTGCTGCATATAAAAATTTAAAAAATATTAAAATAAGTTTTAAATTTTTTTAGTTGCTGCATATAAAATATTTGGTGTTAAATCGTGTTATTTTATTAGTACGATATAATATATGTCCTAATCTTTTTGACTTACAATAGAAATTAACAGTTTTACCATCCAAGGGTAATCAGAGATGCCGTATTCATCGTTAGAGTTACCCGGGCTTAGAGGTAATTTATTAGCTGATAACCTTTCTTAATAATAATTATGTGCAGATATTTGAGTCTGAGCTTGAATTTTTTTCCGACGAGGTTTCAATGTGGTTTAAAGAAATAAAAAGTTTAAAAACTTTGAATTTGTTAAAATGGTTTCATATGAATCATACCAGGATTAATTAATGCTTTTTAAAAGCCTTTTGGAGGTGAATCTTTGATACATAATCTTTTATCTTGGATTTTTGAATTAAATTCGTAAAGTATATTAATTTTCAGGAATAAAATGAGTGGCTGGCTCTATATGAATTTCTATTGTTGCTTATCAGGCCATGAAGGCGTTTGGATTTATTGAACAATGGTTTTTAGGTAGAATTCCAGTTGATATCAGAAGCTTGCAGTCAAGGCTTGTAGCCGGTGCCCGGTTTCCATCAGAGCCAATCCCCCGGCCCATTCCCTCCTCCTCCTCCTCCTCCTCCTCCTCCATACTCCTTCCTCTCCGTCTTTCCTTCTTCTTTTCCTTCTCCTTCTTCCTTTCTTTCTTCTTAGCCTTGGCAGAGCCTTGCTAGAAATCTTTTCATTGTCACCGATAAGTTTAGCATATCCGTTACTCTGTTTCAAGTTAGGAATCGGATAGGTTATTTTAGACTAATAAATATTTAATTAAAGCTAATTAAGAAGTAACGATCCAGGTTAATTGGTTGGAGGCCGAAGAGGGTTGGTTGGCAATACTCTTCTGGTGGGCCGTCGCTGTGGAACCAGTGTGTGTTGCTGGGAAGCTACATCGGTGGACCGATGTATGTTCTTGGTGAGATTAGCCTTCAGGCCTCCTTATTGCTAGCCATCACCTAGTTCTTGTCGATCTCCATACGGTGAAGAAGATGAAGCTCGGGCCTGAGTTGACTTAAATCAAGTGAGGTTTGATTCAAATCAATAACACCAAACCGATTTGACCAAATCTCAAGCCTAGTTCATTTGGAATAATTAGGTTCAGTTGACCTGAACCAAATCTGGGCCTGGTTCAGTCAACCAGCACCTGGACCCAAGCTAATTAAATTCACTGAACCAGAGATCAAATTGAGTTAAATCAGCGACCAAATCTTTTTTTGTTGTTAAATCTAAGCCAAGTATAGTTCCACTTGGACCAGACCCAACCAGTTCAAGGGGGTTCAATCAATTAAGGCCTAATCCAAGCCTATTTCATCTAAGTTTCAGCGTGATTCAAACCAATCCAAGCCAATACTAATTATCAAACGTAAACCTAGTAATTCGTAGCAATTAAACCTAACTAATTTGATTTGGCACAAGTCAAACCCTAAACCAGTTTAACTTTATGAACCAGAAGCTGAACTTGAACCCAATTTGATTAGGTAAAACCAGATCTTGATCCAATTGGACAATTGCTAAACCCTAATTATGGTAATATCTAGTCTGATTGAGCATTAATTAGAGTCGTATAAATGTAATTTTAGCAATTTGATTAATGAAGCCAGGGATTAATTTAGCTATGGTGATAATTGTAAGTGACTGCTTTGGTGAATTATTGATATCGGGCTGGATTGATAGTATAGATTGGTGCTTTGAGATTCATGTTAGAGGTCTATGGTGGATGGTGACTAATGAATTTTAGGTTAGCATTTGAGGTAGCAATTTTATACTTACTTTTATAAGATATGATATTTTTCTATATCTAAGTCATAACATGCATTGTGCGTATTGGTTTATCAGTATATGTTGATAATGCTCATATATGTTATGTTTAGCTATTGTATTATAATTTGGATTGACATATGATCCTGTAATATCATAGATGGTGTTATCATGGTTTTATGATGTGGTATGTGTAGGGAGAAACAATCTCCGAGGTATGCATATTTTAAAATTTGATAAATATTATCAATGCGGAAACTTAAAGATTACTTATTAATCTATCTAACATGCATCAAGATCATATCTTTGCCTTATATATTGGATCGTTTGATCTAAAATATGCATATAAATAAAAAACATCAAGATCATATCTTGATCTTCAAAATCAGAAGTCATACTACTTATCTTAAAGCCTGCGTTAAGATCTAAGGATCAAATCACTTACATTAAGAACAGTAGGTAAATCTTTATTGCTCTGCAGCCATTCAATCATATGGCCTCTAGTATCGTCCACGCGAAGACCGAATGATCGGATTCCCAGGCATGCTAGCTCGCGAAAAAATAACTTTGCTGATCTTGAATCCTCCCACTTGAATCTTCTTCCAAGATCCACCAAACTTTTGGTGACACTAGAATTATACCAGGATTTTCTATTCTAACTCTTTAGAAATTCAATCCATAATATTTCGTTGTTTTTCTCTGGTGAGTGATGTCCTCTAATTTATAGTCTCATTTTAGCCAGCCCATTGAATTCTAACACTTTGAATTCCGTAGTTCGGTAAAAACCAAAGAGACACCGAACCAAAGAGATGCAGCGTTTTGTTTAATTCCGACGTTCGGTGAAAACCAAAGAGATGCGGCGTTTGGTTAATTCCGACGTTTGATGAAAGCATTTGGTTAATTCCGACGTTCGATGAAAACCAAAGAGATGAATTCTAACACTTAGAATTTCATCGCCTGGTTAATTTACAGAGGCACATTTGTTCCATATAAATTCTAACACTTTAGAATTCAACTGTCCGTGAGAAGATTAATGTTATACATTAAATTCTTCATGTGAATTTAATCTCTCAGACTTTAGTTATCTCATCATGTAAGATACTTATGCGAGAGGTTTGGGTTCAGGTTTTGGTTTAAGCTGATCTAAATTTATTGGACTGAACCTACATAGATCATGGTCCTAGCCCAAATCAAATTTGGCTAGTCCTGAATCTATTTAAATCCAAATCAAGTCTAATTTCAAATCAATATCTGAATTTATTGTCCTTCTAATAGACTTAAACCAAATTGAATCTTATTCACTTATACTTAACCCAATTGAGATAATTCAATCAATCAAATTGATTAATTAAATCATATACGATTCTCAATCGTGATCAACAAATAGATCATCCTAGGAAACTTCTATGCGTGTGACTCTCTAGGTTCGAACCTAAGCTGGTAGCATAGGAATAACTTTCTATACTAATCGATGTGCCCATCTAGCAATGAAACCCGACGTCTAGATAGGTCAAAGAGTTACCGAGCAAACTCCAAGAATCCTAAGAAACAGTTACCATATAATTCATCCATTTGACCACAAATGCTATGGATGGCTTAAGAGCCTATGAACTCTAAACAACAAATCCATAAAGTGATTTCAACTTTAGTGATCATGTAACCTTCACATGAAGTGCCTTGGTCAAGGTCTTGCTAAGTTGAAACACAAGCATTTCTTCTTTTAACAGGATAGGTCAAATTCTATCTTGATCCACAACTGACTACCACAAGTACTTGACTGCATCCAGTAACCTTTCGTAGCTGGATTAGAAATCCAGGTGGTCCGGCACCTAAGTACAATGAGTTGCTTGCAAGTCACCGATTGTGATCTTCAGGTCTGAAGGATACTTATACCTATATCTTCTCGGATTAACTCTTGACAGCAGAGTATCTGGAAATAAGTCACGTTCGGTGAAATGTACTCCTACACTTTCACATGTATGTCATACTAGTGTCTCTACACTCCTTGGTTAAGAGGACAACCAACAAATATGATATACAACATCCTATAATTGATAATACTATGGCCCTGTCATAGTATATCATTTGGTCGCGAACTCTTTTAAGGACCTTCAAAGATAAATCCTTCTTTATCATGAAGGAAGATCCTGAGGGCTTCATTACTATTAGGAGTTTTAAGAAGATGTTCTTGTAATGAATAAACTGTCAAATAACTTTTATTAATATATCAATTTATATGCTATTTACATTAGCTTAATCATCAAATAATTAGCTTTAGGATACAATTTCCAACAAACTCCCACTTAGGCTAAAGCCACTCATTACAGTATCTAATACCCATCTTCAATTTATAGTCGTCAAACTCCTTGATGCTGAGTGCTTTAGTAAATGGGTCACCTAGGTTTTCCTTTCCATCAATCTTCTGAAGATTTATGTCACCTCATTCTACAATCTCTCGAATGAGATTAAACTGACGTAGTATGTGCTTGGTGCACTGATGTGCTCGTGGTTCCTTTTCTTGAGCTATGGCACCAGTGCTGTCACTGTACAACAGAACTGGTCCATCTATGGAAGGTGCCACTCCAAGCTCGGAGATGAATTTTCGCAGCCACACAGCTTCTTTCGCAGCATCTGATGTAGCGATGTACTCTGTCTCGTACACTAAATCTGCCACTGTATGTTGCTTGGAACTTTTTCAGCAAACAGCTCCACCATTTAGGATAAACACGAAACCCAACACACTTTTGCTATCATCATGATCTGATTGAAAACTGGAATCAGTATATCTAACAAGTTTCAAATCAGACTCTCCATAGACTAACCACTGGTCCTTAGTATTTTTCAAATACTTAAGGATTGTCTTAACAACTTGCCAGTGTTTTCTTCTGGATTAGATTGGTATCTACTCATTGCTCCTAGTGAGTGTGCTACATCTGGTCTTGTACATGTCATGGTATAGATAATTGATCCCACTGCCGAAGCATATGGAATTCGATTCATACGTTCTCTTTTATTAGGAGTTGTCGGACAATCCTTCTTAGAAAGATGAATTCCATGGCCTATCGAAAGATAGCCTTTCTTGAAATTCTTCATGCTAAACCTTTTTAGCACGGTGTCAATGTACGTAGATTGGGATAGACCAAACATCCTCTTAGATCTATCTCTATAGATCTTCATCCCTAGGATGTAGGAGGCTTCTCCCAGATCTTTCATGGAGAATTGTGATGATAACCATGTCTTTATTCCTTGTAATGCAGGGATATCATTCCCGATTAAGAGAATATCATCCACATATAATACAAGAAATACAATAACGGAACCGTTAGCCCATTTATAAATGCAAGGTTCTTCTTTATTCTTAATAAAGACATAATATTTGATCACATTATCAAATCGTATGTTCCAACTCCTAGATGTTTGCTTAAGTCCATAAATGGACTTCTGTAGCCTGCACACTTTAGACTCGTCTTCAGATATAAAACCTTTAGGCTGTATCATATACACTTGTTCTTCTAAATTACCATTTAGAAAAGCGGTAATATCCATCTGCCAAATCTCATAATCGAAGTGTGCTGCTATAGCTAGCATAATCCGAATGGATTTCAGCATTGCCATAGGAGAAAACGTTTCGTCATAGTCAATACCATAACGTTGACGATACCCCTTGGCAACCAGACGTGCTTTGTAGGTCTCTATCTTTCCGTCTGTGCCTCTTTTTCTCTTGAAAACCCACTTACCCTATGGGTTTTATCCCTTCGGGTGGGTCAACTAATGTACATACATTATTGTTCTTCATGGAATCAAGTTCAGATTTCATGGCATCAAGCCATTTATTAGAGTCAGTCCTTTGCATAGCATCCATATAGGTGATCGGATTCTCGTTGTTCTCATCGAGCTCAATAGGATCTTCGTTCTGGACCAAGAAATCTAAATATTTGTTCGGTTGATGTGGTACTCTACCAAATCGCCTTAATGGTGCATCTAAAATGGGTTTTGAGTTTGATCTAATCAACTCAGATTCTAAGGGTTCAATGGGTTGTGTTGTTCCTTCTACTTGATGAACTTCCTCAAGTTCCTTCACTAAGGAACTCCTTTTCAAGAAAAATTGCTCTATTACTAATGAACAACTTTTGTTCTTCAGTATTGTAGAAGTAATATCCTTTGGTTTCTTTTGGATAGCCGATGAAAAAATATTTGTCAGATTTAGGTTCAAGTTTGTCTGATTTTGCACATTTCACATAAGCCGGACACCCCTAGACTCTCAGATAGATGATAACCGGTTTATGTTCATACCACATCTCATGTGGAGTTTTAGAAACAGACTTACTTGGAACCTTATTAAGAATATGACAAGCTGATTCTAATGCGTATCCCCAAAATGATATTGGCAAACTTGCAAAACCCATCATGGACCAAACCATGTTTAACAGAGTTTGATTCCTTCTTTTCGACACACCGTTTTGCTACGGTGTTCCAGAAGGAGTCCATTGGGAGAGAATCACATTCTCCCTTAAATATGTCACAAAGTCATTTGAAAGGTATTTGCCTCCTCGATCTGATCAAAGGGTCTTAATACATTTTTCTGTTTATTTTTCTACTTCTTTATGATATAGTTTGAACATTTCAAACGACTCAGATTTATGTTTCATAAGATAGACATAACCAAACCTAGAAAGGTCATCTGTAAAAGTAATAAAGTAGTAATATCCACCTTTGGCACAAGTGCTCATTGGTCCACATACATCAGTATGTACTAGACCCAATAGCTCTTTGGCTCTTTCACCTTTTCCAGTAAAAGATGACTTGGTCATTTTACCAAGAAGACAAGATTCACTAATCTGTTCTTGTTGATATGACCCAGCCGATGGTGCCAAAGATAAATGTCTGTGACATCAGTTGTTCTAGAGCGCTTACTTGATTTGTACACTACATTTACAGGCTGTGATAATATATAAATGCCATTAGATAAATGCCCAATAATTACAGTGACTCTATTCATAATGATATTCAAAGTAACATCCTTTATTGAAATTTCATAATGACTTTTGGCCAGAAGGCCTACAGAAATTATGTTCAACAAGAACATTGGGCAAAAATGACAATCATTTAGTACAATGACATTTCTATTGAAAACTATTTCAAGAACTCCTAATGCCATAACTAGAACTAATCTTCCATCGCCGACATTAAGGAATCTTTCATTGTCCTTAAATCTTCTAGTGACCTGTAGTCCCTGCAATGAATTGCAAATGTTAAAAGGACTCCCGGTATCCAATACCCAGGTCTGATTATCATATACAGAAAAATTACAAGGTGTTATCATATAAATACCTTGTTGAGCAACATCTTGCCCCTTTTTCTTCTTTGGCCTGTTTGGATCAAGTGTGGTAATGTAAAGAGGACAGTTCCTCTTTCAGTGCCCTTGCATCTTGCAATGAAAGCATTCAGTTTATTTTTTATCAACTTTCTTCTTCTGCATCTGACCCCTTATAGATGTCCTAGCATGTTGCACCTTTTTCTTATTCTTTTTCTTCTTCCCTTTCCCAAAGGATTGACGCCCTACCTTAGATCCTTCAACCACATTAACCAAACCCTTAGAGAGCTGGTTATCCTTCTCAAAGTTTTGTAACAACCCCAACAAACCGTTGTAGTTGACTGCAGGCTTTGTCATTCGAAAATGAGTAAGGAAAGGTCGGAAGGATGGAGGCAAGGAATTTAGGATCGCATCTTTTTCCAACTGCTCATGTAAGGAAAAGCCGAGCTTGCTTAGGAGTTCTATCTTCTCGATCATGTACAATACATGATCAGTGACAGGAGATCCATCCCTCATTTGAGCATTAAAAATAGCACAACTAGTCTTGTGCCTTTCAACGTCGTCAGGTGTGCCGAAAGATTCATTCAATGCTTGAATGATTTCTTTTGGCTGAGCATTCTCGAACCGGCGACCGAATTCATCGTTCATTGCTTCTAGCATGATGCAACGCACGCTAGTTCTATCATTGAGCCACTTTTGATAAGTGTCTTTCTTAGAACTATGAGTGTTTGCATCAGGTATCTTTGGTGCAGGATTATTCAAAATATATAGAATCCTCTCATGCTCAAGGATGATCTTAAGTTTTCTAAACCAGCTATTGAAATTTAAACCATTCAACTTGTCACTATCCAATAGGGACCTTAATGATAAATTAGTGGCCATTTTTTGCATAAGAAAAAACTAAAGTTTAGTAGTATATAAATTGATTCAGTCTAAAGACTTGGACTTTAGTCTAAAGATTCTTCCACTATTTTGTTCAAATTGGCAGCCTCTACACCCCAATTTGAAGAACTATTCTTAATTCTTTAGTGGGCACTAAGATATACATAGACTACATACAGGCCCAAGTGAAGCATGGCCAACCCATATGCATCTAAGAGTAGGTTCAAAACCAATTATTTTTTAAAACAATTCTTAGTATTTAGTTTTGCCCCATGTACCTCTTTAGCAGGCATGGAGTACCTCCACTGAAAGTTCTGGTTAGTTCCAACCATTAAATGATATAATCAGTATAACCTATCAGTAGACAACCAAGCCCGAGTGAAGCTCGGCCCACCTGACTGTCTATTTAATAGTTACGCTGACTTATCATATAATGAATGATAATTCCAATGGTTGATAAGCACCAGGCATGGAGTGCCTCCAATGATTATCAAGACATCGAACTCATTATCACCCACCTTAATGGGAGGCTATGATCTAGTTATCATATAACTATTTCATTTTAAGGACCTAATAATTTTAGAGGATTTAATAATCTTAAGATAAATTGACTAATCAAGTTCTCCCATTGAATCTATGAAATTGGTAGAATGAAACAAGATTAAGTCAGGTTAAGTGGTACCTAAATCAGTTAGACTGATTTCCTTATAGGCATGGGTCAATCCGAATCAGGTAAATGATCTGAATCATAAATGGTTCACCATATTGACCAGGTAAGTGAGATCGATGGGAGGGATATGCCATTAACTAGTTAAAGACGCATCAATACGAGTAGCTCCCAATTAAAAACCATTCGATCGTTGATCCTAGAGCAACTTGCCAACTCATCTTGACATCATATGGTTAACCAATTTTGATTTGACCATCTAAGAGATTCATACTCAACCACGGAGCCTAATCTACATCCATTTGATTTAATCAAAGACAAGGACATGATCAACTACAACTATTGTTTGATTTAGAGCATCCTTAACCTAATCTAATCAATTTAGATTTGATCAAATACTCTTATAGTCCATTTGATTTAAACCTTAGGGTCTAACCCATTATGGACCTGATTTAGCTAACCCAAAAGATTAAATATATTTCATGTGTCCATAATAGCCATGTCATATATTTCGAATCATGCATCACTTGCATTATACAACTACTCATAATTCCTATATTTAGATCATATCTAAAAAGATTACGAATAAATATTTGACATTCAAATAAGACTCTCATAAATATTTGTCTGTTTCATAACATAGACAACAAGCTATCATATCTCATATCTATATTTTTATACTAAACATGCAAATACCATGCTTTTATACAACATCAATATATATCAAATATAAAACATCTTTTGAGAGTGAGTGTCATCTATGTTTTGATGCCAAATATCAATTTAAATTATCTTTTGATTAAGCATCAAAAATAAAAGAACCATGCACGGCAATATGTCACAGAATACCTCATTGAATGGGTAATTTGGATTTTTAATCCATGTGATCGAATAGCCTTGTGATCCGTTTTAGCTTTGATTACACAATTAATAGGAGCATTAATTTACATGCAATAAATTAGATCAAAACGAAACCAGTGCTCTGATATCATTTGTAGGGAGAAACAATCTCCGAGGCATGTATATTTTAAAATTTGATAACTATTATCAATGCGAAAACTTAAAGATTACTTATTAATCTATCTAACATGCAAGATCATATCTTTGCCTTATATATTGGCATGCATATTTTAAAATTTGATAACTATTATCAATACGAAAACTTAAAGATTACTTATTAATCTATCTAACATGCAAGATCATATCTTTGCCTTATATATTGGATCGTTTGATCTAAAATATGCATATAAATAAAAAATATCAAGATCATATCTTGATCTTCAAGATCAGAAGTCATACTACTTATCTTAAGCCTGCCTTAAGATCTAGGGATCAAATCGCTTACCTTAAGAACAGTAGGTAAATCTTTATTGCTCTGCAGTCGTTCAATCATTCGGCCTCTAGTATCGTCCACGTGAAGCCCCAAATGATCGGATTTCTAGGAGTGCTAGCTCACGGAAAAACAACTTTGCTGATCTTGAATCCTCCCACTTGAATCTTCTTCCAAGATCCACCAAACTTTTGGTGAGGATGGCCAGATCGACCTCATCCAGCTGAGGCTTCATCAAGGTAGTCATTGCCAAACCAATATTGACCTTACCCTCCATTGCTGGAAACAAGAGGATCAAACCAGGTGTAACCATGACTTTTTGCTCTATTTCATCTTTGAATCCCCTGATCCAATCTAATCTCTTATATATTTCAACCATCAACCCCCTTAATTTGAGCAAATGGAGTTTGAGGAATGTTCTTAGGAGGTGTTGCTGCCGAAATCTGTTCTTCGACTCGGGCGCGATCGGGCTGCAGTGCGGGCTCACTCTTAGCTAGACCTGCAAAAAGTCCTCACACGAGAGGCATTGGGGGTGGCCCCCTGCGGAAGACCCTCCGACGCTCAAGTCAGTAGAAACAGTAAACAATAAATATGGGGAGAAGGTTCTCGCTGAAGAGCTCCTTCAGGGTGACCTTTCCAGAGCTCTGAGCAGAGAGTTAATGGCGGAAATGAGGGGTGAGCAGGTGTGCAAGAAAAATGGCGTACCTTAGAAGCAGGAAGACTGTTGTATTTATAGAGAGTCACCTAACTGCTTGGAGGCATCGTGGGTCTGAAAGCCATTTAGATCCAAATCGGGTTTGTTATGATGTCAGCAAGATTCATATCTAGTTAGTTAGAGGATCGACGGCTGAGAGAGCTTATTGATATCCCAAGGTTTGATCGTCGTATAGGCTCCAGGGCCCTAGGCAGCCGACGTGGACTCTAGGCCACTCCTAGATATGATCTATGTTTGGAACCTTATGGGTTTAGGCTCTCCCGTGCAGAGGTGCAGATATCATTCGGGCTAGGCCGAGCGATAAGGGTAGCTCGGCTGGCGACGCTGAGAGACAGAGATAGCTCGGCTAAAGAAGCTGAAAGACGATAACTCGGTTAGGACCGAGAGATGATAGCTCGGCTGAAAAGGCCGAAAGATGATAGCTCGGCTCGAGGGGCCGAAGGATGATAGCTCGGCTCGAGGGGCCGAGAGACGATAGCTCGGCTCAAGAGGCCGAAAGACGATAGCTCGGCTCGAGGGACCGAGAGATGATAGCTCGGCTGAAGAGGGGCCGAGAGACGATAGCTCGGCTTGAGGGGCCAAAAGATGATAGCTCGGCTGAAGAGGGGCCGAGAGACGATAGCTCGGCCATATGGGTCAAGAGATGCGAGCCGCGCCTTTGGAACCCTTGGCCTGGTGAGGGGCTAAGGTGCCTTAAACTGCCGAGGCTGACCTCATCTCTGGCAGATGTCACACAGCTAGTAGAGATCAAGGCTAACCTTAGCCATGTGCACGATTATTGATGCACAGCGATTTTACCCCTCAACACATGCCCCCCACTCCCTAGTCTGAAGCATAGGTTTGGGCATAGGGAGTATAACTCTAGGTGGCATGATTTGGATGGAGGGATCGTGGTTTGATAGCCTGCGCAATGATGCCCTAATTAATGCTGCATTGCCGCCGCGCCCTTATGGGATTTGCCTTCACGGGAGGCATCACGTAAGGTTCCTTTGGGGAAACGGTTGGGGAATTGCCGCGTAGCAAATCCCGGCTTTTACGGCGTTTATAGCAGCGGTTCTGTATGCCTTGGTTGAAACGCCTTATTTTCTCTTGAGGCAGTTTCCTTCGAAGGGAAGCAAAGTTGAAACAGCGCCGTTTCTGTTCGCAATGCTCTTTCGCTCATCCTTGGGGAATATTGTTCTCTGCTTCCTATGTAGCTTTGCTTGGTGTTTCTCTCGGCTAGCAGAATGATGAGCCCCGATGACGTGGTTTCGGAGATTGCCGCCGAGGATTTGGGAAAAATTTGCTAGAAGTACGACATTCCCTCGGATATTGTTTTGCGATTGCCGGAACCCGAGCATAGGGTTTCGCAAGATCTGGAACACGGGGTCTTTCTTTATGAAGATAGTTTGAAGGCGGGCCTCCGGTTTCCTCTCCATCCCCTGGTGAAGGAAATCATGAAGTTTTACAACATCTGTCCAACGATGGTGGCCCCCAATAGTTGGCAGAGCATTATCGGGTTTATTTCAATGTGCAACCAGATTCAGGTAGTTGCAACTCTTCCCCTTTTTCGTGCTTTCTACCACCTGATACTTGGAAGAAAATTGGAGTGGCCTTACATCGGACCTCGGAGGTCGTTTAAGATGATCGTGGATAAGCCGTCGTCCATAAAGGGGTGAAGATTCGATTCTTCATCGCTGAAGGGAACATTGGTTCCGATTTTTTCCGAGGATGGGGAAACTTTGTTCGGGATGTGAAAGCACATCCGACTTTATCTGAGCAAAGGAGGAGGATTTGAAAGTCCTCCGTGATGGCAGGACATTCTCGGCTAACGACTTACTGTCGGAGGAGGCTCTTTTCATCGCCGGGCTTAGCCCTCTCGACCTGCACGGTAGGTCCTTTTTCTCTTTTCCACTGGTTTCATTCGAGCAAACGTATCTTGGTCTGACCGTTTGCTCTTTGCTCTCACAGCCAAGAAGTCTGAATTATCAGGCCGCATACAGAAAAGGATGGGCAAGCGCCCAGGGGAGAGTAGCGGTGGGGAGAAAAGTAAGCCCGAGAAGAAGGCTCATCTTTCCGAAAGGTGCTCGCCGGATGTTGGAGCAGTCACGACGGAAGCATCAAAAACAAAGAAGGATTTAGAGAGGACTGCTAAGATTCCCCATTCTTTAGTGGTGGAAATAGCGGACAGTCCGATGAGGCTCCACAGGTTCATCCGGGAGCCCCTTCTTTCGAAGATGAGGCGATGGTTGATGCGGCGGAGGCTGATGCCTCCGGGGGCCCTTCCCCGAGTGAGAGGATGTCTCTAGCCTTGGCGGGAGGATAGGAGGGAACAGTTGCAACCATCGAGGCTCAAGTTGAGCCTCCCACTGGAGGGCCTCCCCCGGAGGGATCTTGGGGTGGCGACGTTGGGTCGACTGTAGTGGAGGCTCGATAAGAGCCTATGGCTGGAGAGCCTCTCCCCGGAGAGGTCAAGGAAACCGATGAATAGATTGAAGTTTTGACAGAGCCTGCGGAGGAGGAGCAAGTGCCTACAATCGAGGGAGGAAGCTCGGACGAGAAGGGAGGGCAAAGTAGGAATCTTACAGTCAAAGCTTCCTCTACCAAAGTCTTGGGAAAACTGGCACCTGGGCTGGCTGAATTATCCGAGGAGTCCCAGGCAAAAATTTTGCTGAAGGAGGCCAAGAGGTCGAAGGCTCCTCAATTGGAGGTCGTCCGGACCGATCCCTCGGACAGGGACGATCAGCCCGGTAGCTCGGACATGGCCATTGAGGAGGCATTTTCTATTCTGATGAAGTCGGCATTGTATCCGAGCATTGGTCCCTCGACGAACGAGTTCGCGGACCTGGATCTCATCGATGCCACTTTTGGCTAGCGAAACATGGCTAAGGATGTTCACCTCCTCCCCGATGTCGACAATCCCACCCTCATGAAGTTGGCTAGGTCCTACGCCTCTCGGGTGAGTTGTCATTTCAGAGCAGTGGGTGCTTTCTAGTTAGCTTGATCACATTTTCTCACTTATTTTTTATTCTGTAGAATGCTTTGATCACCAGAGCGCTATGCTGGCTTTAAACTTGGCGATAGGGGCTGGCGTCCAGGCCAGGAGAGTCAGCATCGAGCTTCGATCGCGAGCGGAGGCGTCTGACACATTCGAACAACTTCTGGGCGCCAACAACGAGAGTTTGGCGAGAATGAAGGTATTGCATCAGGCTGCCCTAGATGACGCATCCAAGCTGAGACTTGAAGTCAAAGAGCTACGCGAGCTCCTGGCGAAGTCTGATGACGCATGCTTGGAGTTATCACGGATTAAAGCTAGGCATGCGGGAGAAATGGAGACTGTTAAAAAATAGTTTAGTGAAATCCTGGGTAGGCATAGGAGAGAGACTGCCGAGGAGAGGAATCGCCTGAGCATAATGCTTGGCGAATTGGAGGAGAAGGTGCGGCGGCGCGACCGTGACATTGCCGACAGGGATGACAATATCAAATGGCACCAGGAGAAGCTAATCCAGCTCGACAGCAAGCTCTCCCAAGCCTGGGGAGAAGTTGATGATAGGCAGTCGAGGATCAACGACCTCAAGAGCAGAATCGAGCTAATTAGTGCTGATAAATTGAGGGCCATTGATGAGATCAAAGAGCTGACCAAGAAGCTAGCTCGACAGGAGGAGGAGGTATAGTACCACCCCCTTTTTGGTTTCCTTTATTGGCTCATCGTGGCATCGGCTAACTCTGTTTTTACAGATGAAAAAGGCAGAGCTGGATAACCGAGACCAGATGCGGGCCTTGCAAGGGGAACTGGCATCCAGTCGAGGGAGGAGCTCAGAGCTCGAGAGGCAGGTTAGCGAGACCGAGGAGCAGATTGCCCTGCTGCAGAGTCAAGTCACTGAAACTGAGGGGCAGATCGTCTTGCTGAGGAACCAAGTTGCCGAAACTGAGATGCGGCTCGCTCTACTCAGGGGCGAACAAGACGCAACTTGTGCTGATGCCTTCCAGCTTGGCTCGGAGGACACTCGGAGTAAAATATCCAAAGAGCATCCAGAATGGGACCTCTCCTTCTTGGATATTGAAACCCCCGAGGCTTGTACTCCAGGAGATGAAGAGGATGAATACGTCAATCTTTCAGACATTGATCCCAATACAGCTCTGGGTCCCAGTGAGGCTATGGCTCCTGAAGGGCCCTCGCAGCCTGTTGCCAAGGAGGTGAAAACATTTAAAAAGGGTGAAACGAGCCATGCTTCGCCGAACGTCACCGAGGAAGCCGTTGAGGTTGCTGGGGCCACTCCCAACCCTGATCCTTGAGGGTCGTTTGTATGCTTTTTTGTTTTTTAAACTTGTGACTTAGTTGAAGTTTTTAATAAATGAGTCTTTTGTCTCCATTTGGTTGTCTTTTTAGCCAGTCTTTTGTCTCAGACTTTCTTTTGACTGTGAACAAGTTATGACTTGTTTGCGCTCTTCGACCGACTTGATTCGGACAAATGCTCCGATTGAAGCCGAGGTATCGGAATAGCTCTGATGAAGCCGAGAGACATGATAGCTCGGCTTAGGCTGAGTGACAAGATCGCTCGGCAGGTGATGGCTCAGGATTGCAGAGGTGTCCTGGTTGAAGCCAAAGTTGGGTAGCTCAGCACGCCCACGGCGAAGAGGTGAGCGCGCTTTCAGAGGGGGTTTGGTTCCGAAAAAGAGGTTTGCTAAATTTTCCGCCGTTATCCTTTTCAGCAAAAAAGGGGAAGTGATTCTTCGCCTCCCATGAGCGGTCATTGAGGTGATGACGCGTGGTGAGGTTTTATGGTAATGGCATCGGAACCGATGGCTCGGGCGATCGGGACGCCCACTCAAAGTAGTTTAAATACCGATGGGCGATACACCATCGCTAATCATTTCCTCTGTTAGTCCCTTGTTGGTCTATCTAAGATCGTGACAGCAGGATGGCTTCCAAGGATGGAGAGAGGTCGACGGGAGCGCCACTCGGTGTTGATGCTCGTTGGGGGGCCCGCAGGGGCCATACTAAAACAATCGTCGACTGTGAAGCCCTGGCATCATCATTTGCAAGCCGTGAGCAACTCCAACTGGCGACCGAGTAATACATGATTGCCTCTACCAGGGAGATCATGCTCCTCCGCGCGACCAACAGTCAGTTGGAAAAGCGGGTGGCGTCCCTTCAGCAACAGGTGGGCAACCCGGCAGTGCAGCGAGGGGAGAGTTCAGCAGCTCATGGAGAAAATGATAAGCCCCTGTGAGGGCTGATGTATTTTTCTTTTCTTTTGTATTATCCTATTGTGATGAATGGAGCAAAGCTTTTTGGAACTTTCTTGTCTGTTGTCATTTTGAGATGTTCTTCTTTATTGTCCAAACCTTATGAAACGAAACATTCCCTCGAGGAATCTCTAGCATAGCATCCTCGTTTTGACCGAGGTAAAAGGGGACTTGTAAAGTCTAGGAGGAGCATTGTGTATCACTCGGTTTTTGTCGAGGCTTTTGGCAGAGGACGCACTTCGGCCTTGACCGGGGCTTATAACGTGTCCTGTTATCATTGAGACGAGAGCAATTACCCTAGACTGGACCGAGGTACAAGGTAACGTTAAGTCATGCCGAACTAAGGGGTGATACTTTGGTTCATTCCGGAGTATGGAGGTAGCTTTGGCCTTGGATGGAAGCACAAGGCGATGTTTGGGTTCATACCTTGATACCATAGGCAGTTGGGCCAGAGCAGAGGATATTGAAATGCCTTTATCGAGGAGTACTTGGCTCCTGCACCTCTTTATTACTCTGTCAGCGCCTTGTCTTTTCCAAGGCGAGTCGACCTTCGTTTTGCCGAAGTAGATAGTACGGCTCTGTAGCCAGCAAAAGGTTATCTTGGTGCTTTCCAGGGGCTTTTATTATGTCGTCTATTTCCAATGCGGGTCATTTCAACGTACGACACATGCGCTTGTTTGCCATTGGAGGGCGCCATTTTCACCGAGCGATTTCCCAGGTCTGCCCGTATCTCTGAGATCGGCGGGCAATTTTCTGCATTGATGACCCATGATCTGGGATCAGAGGAGATCTTCTGGCGTATGTCATGGGTTGATCAATGCATTTGGCACGCATCGAAAAGGTGTTATCCTCATCCTGGGAGGCCACGTGGCGGCATGGATCGGTCATTTTGAACCTCGAGGCTTTCTGCTTTAACAGCTGCTCCCAGTCCATTTGCCTATAAAAAGGGGTGGAAGGGGCCGTGCTAGGCCATCCCCAAAACTTTCTTCTCTGTGTGTTCGTATAAATTTTTCATGATGTCTGTGTCCCAGAGGCTGAGAGTGGGAGGATCGAGCTTTTCTTTTGCGAATCATCTTCCTCCGGACAGCTGGGGTGATGAAGGAGCCGCTGAAGAGCAGCTCATCCTCAAGGGATGAGTTTCGGAGATCATATGAAGAGCGCACAGGAGGGCCGCAGAGATCACACGGAGAGCGCACATATGTGCTTCCTGTGTGTCCTTTGTGGTTTGCTACGGGGGACGCAGGGTAGGAAGTGCATCGACACCCCCATAGCACGCACGGACTTCCTTCTCCCTCGGGCTGGATTCTTGTCCCTTCTCTGAGGGGAATCCTTCGCCACATGGTGAAGGAGTTGAGAGTAGTGTAGGGGCTGATGGTCCCCTAGCTCTTTCAATCGGGCGGCAACCTGCGACCCAGCATTCCACCCAGGGGGGCGCATCCTCAGAATCAGCATCTACGGGTTTGCGTCTCTTTTTGGATCTCTTAATTCGTCCAGAGGACCCGTGGGAAGCCGGCCTTGCTATCTATCAGGGCGAGCTGGCTGGTTTGTTTGATTTATCTGATTTCTTGGGTCGGATGCCGAAATATCATTATTAACCGACGCTGACTAAAGCAATTCGGCCAAGCTATTTACTCGTTTTCATTTCCTGTGCTTTAATGCACTTGTAACTCCTCTTAGGAGGCTGTAATTTTTACTGATGAAGAAATAAAGAAAATTTTTATTTCTCCTTCCTTTAGCACCTGCTTCTTTTGTGCCGAGAGTTGTTATTCTCATATCATGTTTTGTGCCATAGCAGATTTCGGCAGCATTCTTGCTACTTTGCTCTTGCTAAGACTAGCATTCGGTCCCCAGCGGAGGAGTGTATGTCCATGATTGAGTCAGAGAGGAACCTGGGCGGTCTCGTGGATTCACGATGTAAACGTGATCTCGTTTGTAGAGCAAAGCAGGTGTTTCTTTGGAGGAAGATAGTTCGTGGCATATCTTTACCGTTGAATAGCGGGAGGTCGTTTACTTCTCCAGAAGCATCATGAGTGCTTGAGTCATTTTGAAATGTCTGGGGGATCGCTCAATTTGATTGAGGTTTTAGATGACGTTTCACCTGGCGCGGCCAAGGCATGAGGATATTGTTCGGTCCGGCCGGGGCTTATAAGCTACCCAAATTCGGAGGACGTTTTGGAGGCTACTTGGTTCGGCCGGGGCTTGCAAGCTGCCCGAATCCGAACTAGGTTGTGGCTTGGATATGTGATTTGAGCCCATAACTTGGTCCAGCGGAGATTTAGTTCAAGACTCGGCCCGGCCGAGGTACGGAGACTTGACTTAAAGAAATAACTCGGTTGTTGCCGAGGTTTACAATTATTTGCCTGGCTCTCGTGGCAGAGGTGGATCCGAGCGATGCAAGGGGCACCCGAGTTTTATGGCTCGGTTATCCTCGAGGGAGGCGAGCTAATGCTGATTGCTGACACGCTTTATTTCTTTGCGCCTTTTTGAGGACGCCCGATTTGAGGGAGTATCGTGGGTTTTCAAGAACATTTACTTCGTAAGGGTCCGGCAAATCGGAGGGAGCCTGGTCCCTAGAGAAGGAGGGGAATTCTCGAGCACCTCGTTGATGCTTATCGATCCTCCTCGGGAGGGGGCGCGACCCCTCGCCTCTTGTGAGCGCTAACTGAGGCGGCGACGCGTGGCGAGTTTTCACGGGTCGAGATTAATGACTCGACTGATCGAAATACTCTCCGGGAGCAATTTAAATGGACGAGAGGGATGCCTGTGTTGGTCATCTTTTCAGTGAGTCTCTTAACAGCTCCCGAGTGTGGATATGGCCTCCAGCGACGAAAGGCAATCGACTCAGGGGCCGAGCGGCGGCGCCAACGGCCGCAGGGACTCCCAGGGGAATCATGTTTCAGTGACCGTTGATGGGGTGGCTCTAGCATCAGCGTTCGCGAGCCATGAGCAGCTCCAAAGGGCGGTCGATGAGTACCTGGTCATTTCGACGAGGGAGGTCGAGCTCCTCTGCCGTATCATCTGCCGGCAAGAAGAGGAAATATCGTCCCTTCGCCAGCAAGTCGCCAAGCTGACTCGGCGTGAGGAGGGTCCGACGTCTCCCAGGGAGGACGATAAGCCTCTATGAAGGCTGTTGTATTTTTCCTTTCTTTTTTGTTGACTTTCTTAAAATAATAAGGGAGGATTTTCGCAACTTTTATTTTCGCTGCCATCCTCAAGATGTTTGTCCCCGTTGAACGATGTTTTGCATTCTGGAGACCGTTTAGGTCGGCTGGGCCTTGTAAGCCGCCCGAGTCCGGATGAAGCTTAGGAGAACACTTAGGTCGGTCGGGGCTTGTAAGCTACCCGAGTTCGGATGAAGCTTAGGAGAATACTTAGGTCGGCCGGGTCTTGTAAGCTACCCGAGTTCGAATGAAGCTTAGGAGAATACTTAGGTCGGCTGGGGCTTGTAAGCTGCCCGAGTCCGAACGAAGCTTAGATGAACATTTAGATCGGCCGGGGCTTGTAAGCTGCCCGAATCCGAATTACGTTTAGGAGATCTTTTAGGTCGACCGGGGCTTGTAAGTGGCCCGAGTCCGAACGAAGCTTAGGTGAACATTTAGATCGGCCGGGGCTTGTAAGCTGCGCCCGAATCCGAACTACGTTTAGGAGATCTTTTAGGTCGGCCGGGGCTTGTAAGCGGCTCGAATCCGAACGAAGTTTAGGAGAACTTTTAGGTCAACTGGGGCTTGTAAGCGGCCCGAATCCGAAGTAAGTCTTGGAGAACGTTTAGGTCGGCCGGGGCTTGTAAGCGGTCTGAATCCAAAGTAAGTTTAGGAGAACTTTTAGTTCAGCCGGGGCTTGTAAGCTGCCCGAATCCGAACTATGTTTAAGAGATCGGTTAGGTCGGCCGGGGCTTATAAGTGGCTCGAATCCGAATGAAGCTTAGGTGAACATTTAGATCGGCCGTGGCTTGTAAGTTGCCCGAATCCGATCTAAGTTTTCGGACATTGTTCGGTCTTAATCACACTGGGGGCGCTCGGTCGTATCGAGTTTTTATCAAGTGGGACTCGGCTCAGCCGAGGTTCGAAGACTTAATTCAAAAGCTCGACGAAATAGCTCGGTGGTGCCGAGAATAGGTGAAAGGTATCCATTCCTCATCACAATTTTTCAAAGACGCGACCATGTCATGGATAACAGGAATAAGATGCCAAAGTTATAAACAAGGCAAGTCAAGGAGGCGTACCCTACTGATATTATACGCGGAGATTGTCCGAGCTCCATGTCTGAGGAATGAACTTCCCGCTCAGATCCTGGAGCTTGTAGGTGCCAGGTCCGATAACTTTCGCTACTTGGTAGGGGCCTTCCCAATTTGGCGAGAGCTTTCCCTGCTCTAGCGGTTTGGAGACGGATGCCTTTCGGAGGACCAGGTCGCCGGGTGAGAAGGATTTCCCTTTAACTCTAGAGGCATGGCAGCGGGCCATTCTCTGCTGATATGCAGCCATTCTGATTTGAGCCTTCTCTTTGATTTCTTTCACTAAGTCGAGATTGGTGCGGAGCTGCTCGTCATTGGCATCCTCTGAATAGCTTTCCACCCGCGGAGAGGGGAGACCTACCTCCACAGGGATGATGGCTTCCGTGCCAAAGGCCATCCGAAACGGGGTCTCGCCAGTTGGGATTCTCTAGGTAGTGCAGTAGGCCAATAGGACATGGCGAAGCTCGTCTGCCCATCTGCCCCATGCTCTAGCGAGCCGGGCCTTGATGCCTTGGAGTAGGGTCCGATTGGTTTCTTCGGCTTCTCCGTTGGCTTGTGGATGCCCTACAAAGGTGAGGCAATGACTGATGCCATGATCTCCGCAAAATTTCCGGAACTTAGGATTATCAAATTGCTTGCCATTGTCAGTGATGATGGTGTGTGGGAGACCGAAGCGACATATGATGGATCTCCACACGAAGTCTCTGGCCCGAGCTTCGGTTATCTGAGCTACTGCTTCGGCTTCGATCCACTTGGTGAAGTAATCAATGGTGACAAACAGGAACTTCCTTTGTTCGGTGGCGAGGGGGAAAGGGCCAAGAATATCCATCCCCCATTTAGCAAAGGGCCAAGCGGAGGAGATAGGGACCAAACTGGTGGAGGGGAGTCTCTGAATGTTGGAGTGCCTCTGACATGGGTCACAGGCTCGTACGAGATCGTCGGCATCCTTTTGCATGGTAGGCCAGTAATATCCCTGGCGCAGCACCTTGTGGCATAGAGATCGACCCCCCAGATGATTGCCGCAGATTCCTTCATGTACCTCCCAGAGAGCATAATCAGCTTCAGACTGATGGAGGCATTTGAGCAATGACATAGAAAAGGACCGCTTATAGAGCTGGTCGTCGATCAACACATAGTGCATGGCTTGCAGCTTCAACTTCCTTGCCTCCTTACGGTCGGCTGGGAGCGACCCTTCCTTAAGATACTTCAAAATAGGATCGAACCAGGATGATTCGGCCTCGACCTGCATTACTCGGTCAGCCTCTGCAATGCTGGGCCTTTTCAGGGTTTCCAAGGGGAACTTTTGCTCGGAGTTCATCGACTCCGCAGTCGCTAGCCGAGATAATAGATCGGCACGGGCAATTTCGAATCTGGGGATCTGGATAACCTCGAATTCAGAGAAATGAGAGAGTAAGTTCCACACCTCTTGGAGATACCGAATCATGCTTGGCTCTCAGGCCTCAAACTCGCCTCGCACGTGGCCGGCCACCAACTGGGAGTCGGTGAAGGCATTCGGCTTCTTCACTTTTAGATCATAGGCGATTCGGAGTCCGACGAGCAGAGCTTCATATTCGGCCTCATTGTTGGAGGCTGGGAAGGAGAATCGAATGCCATATTCGAAGGTTGCCCCCTCTGGGCTGGTGAGGACCAGACCGGAGCCGGAGCCATTTGCATTGGATGATCCGTCGACGTGGAGCAGCCATAGGGCACTTGATCCTGGATGCTCGGGGGAGTCCGGGGTGGAGCCATCTTCCAGGATGGTGCATTCAAGGAGGAAATCAGCTAGGACCTAGGCTTTGATGGCCGGGCGAGGTTGGTAGCGGATATCATGCTCACTTAGCTCAATGGCCCACTTAGCCATTCTCCCTGATGTCTCCGGGCGATGAACCACCACCTTGATGGGTTGGTCAGTGACGACCGTCATAGAATGCGCCTAAAAATATGGTCGCAACCTCTGAACCGATGTTATCAGGGCCAACACTAGCTTTTCGATTCGGGTATACCTCGTTTCAGCATCCCGGAGCAGTTTGTTGACGTAGTAGATCGGCTTTTGAATCTTCTTCTCTTCTCTGATCAAAACCGAGCCAATTGCGCCTTCTGAAACCGCTAGGTACAGAAACAACATCTCTCCCTGATTGGGGCTGCTAAGGAGGGGTGACGAACTGAGATATCTTTTGAGGTCCTCGAACGATTTTTAGCACTCAGGAGTCCATTGAAAATTCTTGGCAGATCGGAGAGCTTTGAAAAAGGGAAGGCATTTCTCAGCCGACCGAGCCACGAAGCGGTTAAGAGCCGCAATCCTTCCTGTCAGGCACTGGACTTCTTTGATAGATGTTGGGGGTGCCATTTGCTGAAGGGCTTGGATCTTCTGCGAGTTTGCTTCAATGCCTTGCTGAGACACCATGAAGCCCAGAAACTTCTCCGAGTTGACACCAAAGGCGCACTTTGTGGGATTGAGCTTCATCCGATACTTTCGGAGCATCGTGAAGCTTTCAGAGAGATCTTCGATATGCCAGGAGGCTTTCTTGCTTTTAACCAGCATGTCATCAATGTAGACCTCTATATTCCGACCGATCTGCTCCTTGAAGACTTTATTTACCAGCCTTTGGTAAGTGGCACCTGCATTTTTCAGACCGAAGGGCATAACACGATAGCAATAGGTACCTCGGTTAGTTATGAAGGCGGTCTTTTCTTCATCTTTGGGCACCATCCGAATTTGGTTGTAGCCTGAGTATGCATCCATGAAGGTCAGCATCTGATGACCGGAGGTGGCATCCATGAGCTGGTCGATCTGGGGGAGAGGAAAACTATCCTTCGGGCAAGCTTTATTGAGGTCGGTGAAGTCGATGCAAATCCGCCATTTGCCGTTCGACTTCTTCACCATAACTACATTGAACAGCCAGCTTGGATAATTTATCTTCCGAATGAAGTTTGCTTTGATGAGCTTGTCCACCTCTTCTTCAATTGCTCTCTGCCGGTTAGGGGCGAAGCTTCTTTTCTTCTGCTTCACGGGCCGTGTCATCTTATCCGTGTTAAGACGATGGACGAGGACATCTAGGCTGATCCCAGGCATATCTGAGGCTGACCAGGCGAACACATCGGCATTCCTTCGAAGGAAATCAATTAGCTCCAGCTGGAGCTTCCCTTTCAGTAGCGACCCGATCCTTATGGTTCGATCGGGCCGAGCTTCGTCCAGTGGCACTTCCTCTAGCTCTTCGGCTGGCTCTCCTTGCTGCTCAGCGAAATCCTCCCAAGCATCTAGTCCATCTACCTCGGGCAGTTTGGATTGCAGGCTGGTGATGAAACACTGCCGAGCTATAGCTTGGCTTCCTCGAACTACACCTATCCCTCGCTCGGTAGGGAACTTCATGACAAGATGCGGGATGGAGACGGCGGCTCTGAGGGACATTAGGCCGGGTCTTCCCAAGATCGCGTTGTAAGGTGATCGAAGCTTGGTCACCAGAAAATCTGCGTACACAGTGGCCACGTGGGGCCAGGTTCCTGCTCGGACCGTCAAGGTGACGACCCCCTCCGGGACAATGACATCGCTAGTGAACCCCATTAGGGTGGAGTCCACGGCTTGAAGATTCTCCGTGAGAAGCTTCATCTTCACAAACACATCAAGGTACAAAATGTTGACGGAGCTTCCACTATCCATTAGAATTTGGCTTACATCATAGTTGTTCAAATTAAGAGATACAACTAGCGCATCGTCATGCGGGAACTGAATCCCCTGGAAGTCATCGTTAGAGAAAGAGAGCTCATCGGTTCGCGCTTTCTTTGGTGTCGAACCTTCTTCGTCGACCCTCCCACCCGAGGGACTACCAACCGCCTCAATCACATTAATGTGGCCAGCAACCGGAGGATTTGGAGGAGGAGGTTGCTGCTGAGGCTCAGGTCGGCGATCGCCTCCGTTTCTCAGCTCGGGGGCTCCCCTGAAGCGATCCAGTCTACCCTGCTGAATGAGCCTTTCGATCTCATTTTTCAGCTGCTAGCACTCTTCAGTGTCGTGGCCATGGTCGCGGTGGTAGCGGCAATATTTGACGGGGTCCCTACGGGAAGCATTCCCCCAGAGAGGAGGAGGTCGAGGAAGCTGGCGCTCGATCTCCATGAGGATCTTCGCTCTTGGAGTAGTGAGTGGAGTGAATCGGTTGAACCTCCTTGGAGGGCTCTGGGTGCGGTTCCTTGGCGGTGGCTGGGGAATCCTCTGGCGGCGAGGCGAACTTGGTCGACGGGCATGCCGGTGCTTATCGGAGCCCTTGGGCTCCTTCTTCTTCGTCAGCTCAGCTCGGGCGGCTCTTCACGACTCTTCGACTCTGGCATACTTGTCTGCTAGAGCCATCATGTCGGAGAGGTTCTGGGGGTAGCTGACTTCCAGCGTTAGGTAGAAGTTGCTTTCCTTCAATATTCTGCCAGCTAGGGCGGACATGGCCACCTCATGATTAAGGTGGTCCACTTCCAGCATGGCCGTATTGAAACGACCGAGATACTTCTTTAGAGACTCCCTCTCTCTCTGCTTAACCTCAGAGAGGGAGTCGGATCTCCGTCGGTGGCGGCGACTGCTGACGAACTGGCTGATGAAGAGGCGGCTCAGCTAGTCAAAAGAACTCACAGAACCTTGTTTCAAAGCATTGAACTAGGTTTGGGCGGATCCCCTGAGGGTGGAGGGGAAGGTGCGACAGAGAGTTGCGTCCGATGCTCCGTGGAACATCATTATCGACCGAAAGCTGCTGAGATGATCGTCGGGATCGGAGGCCCCATGGTATGGTTCAATGGCAGGTAGCTTGATGTGGGAGGGAATCACTTCCTCCATGATCCCCTTGGAGCAGGGAATGCCCTGCTCCGCCTTATTCTGGAGCGGGTGGGCCTGCTTGGCGGCGTCTAGCTCCCAACGCATTTCCTGGAGCTGGCAATGGATCTCCCCATCGGGAAGAGCAGAAGGTGCAGGACAAGAAGAATACTGAGATGGTATTGAATCGTGGTGAGAGTACACCGAGGAGAGAGATCGGGCCCGCCGAGATCTAGGGAGATCTTTGTTGCGGGCTTGATGAGGAGCTGGCTCAGCTTCCCTGGGATGGAAAGGGGGGTCCGCGACCCCATGCGGACTGGAAGAAGAGATCGCTAGATGAGATGGGGCTGCATCCTCCTCAGGAGGGAGAGGAGAAGGGGCAGCCGGACGGGGGGCTTTGGAGCGCCCCTGAATCATGTTGGCCAGAGCATGGACCTGCTGGACCAGTGAAGCAAACTGGTCCTGGGTCACCAGGACCGCCGGTGGCGATGGAGTCTCGACTGGAGGCGATGGTGGTGCAACACTGCTCACCAGATCAGGCCTTTGGAAGGCGACCTGATCCCGGGCTTCAGAGGTAGCCTTTCTTTGGTTGGCCATGGGAGGAGTTCTCTTTCAGAACGAGACCCTTGTCTCCTTGATCACAAGTTATGGGACTTGAGGGCCCTTCCTATAGCGCCAATCTGTTGCTGTCAAAATCTGTCCTCCGACTCGGGCGCGATCGGGCTGCAGCGCGGGCTCACTCCTGGCTGGACCTGCAAAAAGTCCTCACGCGAGAGGCATTGGGGGTGGCCCCTTGCGGAAGACCCTCCGATGCTCAAGTCAGTAGAGACCAGCAAACAACAAACATGGGGAGAAGGTTCTCGCTGAAGAGCTCCTCCAGGGTGACCTTTCCAGAGCTCTGAGCAGAGCGTTAATGGCGAAAATGAGGGGTGAGCAGGTGTGCAAGAAAAATGGCGTACCTTAGAAGCAGGAAGATGGTTGTATTTATAGAGAGTCACCTGACTGCTTGGAGGCATCGTGGGTCTGAAAGCCGTTGAGATCCGAATCGGGTTTGTTATGATGTCAGCAAGATTCGTATCTGGTTAGTTCGAGGATCGACGACTAAGAGAGCTTGTTGATATCCCGAGGTTCGATCGTCGTATAGGCTCCAGGGCCCTAGGCAGCCAACGTGGACTCTAGGCCACTCCTGGATATGATCTTTGTTTGGAACCTTATGGGTTTAGGCTCTCCCACGCTAGAATCCGCAGAGGTGCAGATATCGTTTGAGCTAGGCCGAGCGATAAGGGTAGCTCGGCTGGCGATGCCGAGAGACAGAGATAGCTCAGCTAAAGAAGCCGAAAGACGATAACTCGATTAGGGCCGAGAGACGATAGCTCGGCTAAAAAGGCCGAAAGACGATAGCTCGGCTTGAGGGGCCAAAGGACGATAGCTTGGCTCGAGGGGCCGAGAGACAATAGCTTGGCTTGAGGGGCCGAAAGACGATAGCTCGGCTGAAGAGGGGCCGAGAGACGATAGCTCGGCTCGAGGGGCCGAGAGATGATAGCTCGGCTGAAGAGGGGCCGAGAGACGATAGCTCGGCCATATGGGTCAAGAGATGCGAGCCGCGCCTTAGGAACCCCTGGCCTGGTGAGGGGCTAAGGTGCCTTAAACTGCTGAGGTTGACCTCATCTCTAGCGAATGTCACACAGCTAGTAGAGATCAAAGATAACCTTAGCCATATGCACGATTATTGATGCACGGCGATTTTACCTCTCAACAGTAGGCTACCATGTTGATCTTTATTATCGATCATTGTTGCCGTCTACTTGATGGTCACCGATAGGTTTAGTATATCCGTTGCTCTGGTTCAAGTTAGGATGGGTTATTTTAGACTAATAAATATTTAATTAAAGCTAAGAAGTAACGATCGAGGTTAATTGGATGGAGGCCAAAGAGTTGGCAATACTCTTTTGGTGGGTCGTCGCTGTCGAATCAGTGTGTTGCTGGGAACCTAGATCGGTGGACCGATGTCTGTTCTTGGTGAGATTAGCCTTCAGGCCTCCTTATTGCTAGCCAACACCTAGTTCTTGTCGATCTCCATGCGGTGAAGAAGATGAAGCTCGGGCCTGAGTTGACTTAAATCAAGTGAGGTTTGATTCAAATCAATAACACCAAACCGATTTGACCAAATCTCTAGCCTAGTTCATTTGGAATAATTAGGTTCAGTTGACCTGAACCAAATCTGGGCCTGGTTCAGTCAACCAGCACCTGGACCCAAGCTAATTAAATTCACTGAACCAGAGATCAAATTGAGTTAAATCGGCAACCAAATCGTTTTGTTGTTAAATCTAAGCCAAGTCTAGTTCCACTTGGACCAGACCCAACCAGTTCAAGGGGGTTCAATCAATTAAGACCTAATCCAAGCCTATTTCATCTAAGTTTGAGCGTGATTCAAACCAATCCAAGCCAATACTAATTATCAAACGTAAACCTAGTAATTCTTAGCAATTAAACCTAACTAATTTGATTTGGCACAAGTCAAACCCTAAACCATTTTGACTTTATGAACCAGAAGCTGAACTTGAACCCAATTTGATTAGGTAAAACCAGATCTTGATCCAATTGGACAATTGCTAAAACCTAATTATGGTAATATCTAGTCTGATTGAGCCTTAATTAGAGGGGTGTAAATGTAATTTTAACATAATATAGACTTTTATGAGTTAGGGCATGTAATCATGAAAGTTCAATGTAGAATCAATATAGACTGACAATGTTTTTAACATGCGGCACTAGTGTAAGAACCAACCTGGGCATGTAGAAGTTGCAAGATTATATACATGGAGTACTGATGTGGCTATGATTGCTAACACGTATCTTCAGTGAGCAAAAAACTTTGATATGACTTCTATATTTTTTTCTCTCTAAATTTATATTTCTCAATTTTATTCTACTGACAATCTTTTCTAGCCTTATTATTAATACTTGTTCATAATGATTATGCTACTCATGGTGTTCAAGGAGGTCTTGGGGTAGCTTATCTTATCGTGAAAGTGATTATTTTATTCTTTAAGGTAGTGTTTGATAGAAAAAATATTATCCATGGATAAGTGTACGGGATAGAGTTTATCCCCTGGCTATCCCTAAGGATATCCCTTGGCTATCCCATTGATCATATCAAATGCAAAAAGGTAAATCCATATATAGGATAACTTTTTTTTACTCTTATGTGAAGGGATAATCAGCTATTCCTGCATTTTCTAGGGAATAAATTGAGGGGATAACCCATGGTTAACTATGGATTATCCCTTTGGTTAACTTTATTCCTAACTATCCTTCATAGTTATAGCTTTTGGGAATAAGAGGGGATCCCTATTTCAAACACTACCTAAATTATCAGATGGTTTATAGATATTCCGTATTCAAATCTTACTAACATATCCTCGGGGGTGGGGAAGGGAGAAATTCCTCTCTTGAGCCTTATGGTTGGAAATTCCAATTTGATTAAAGTAACTACCTTTTGATGCTAAGTAGAATGGCGAAAATGCTCTTTTTGTTAGTCCATAGTTCAAGCCCGTGTGAGTTTTGTTGGTCCATTCTTCAATGCTAATACTGTCCCAATGAGAACATTTCTGCAGCTAAATAGGTTCATGCATATATTGCCATCATTTAAAGCATTGAAGTCCCTAAAGACTTGCAAGGAAAGTCATGGATTTATGGCAAATCTCTAGATACTCTTTGCTATAGGCTAAATGTTTCGGCACCTTTGCATCAGCAAACATCAAGCTGTGGCCAACAAGGACTTTGTCATGAAGGATTTGTTCCGCCATCTAATACTTCTAAACTCCTAGATTCCCTCCTAATCAAAGTATTGAAGGTAAATTAGGATGGCTTCATCAAGTAAATCTCAAAATATGCCATTCCATTTACGGTAGCATGCAGTGGCTTTTATCTTCTTGACATGCTTTCTTTTCCCCCTTTTTTTTTCTTGAACGGACCACTACAACATCTACTACTTCCCACTAGCTGAAGTACTTTAGGTAGTGAACATATAGCTAAAATGTTTAGAGACTACATGAGCATCATAGGTATGGTAAAGCCTTATCTTCAACAAAAGCAGCTTAAGAAATTGATATTGTTATAGGTGTCGCCAAAGAATTCCATATTCTTTCTAGTGGTTTCATGTTTATATTTGATTATTGATTTAATATATGTGATATGAAGCAGTTTAATGGATGTGTTTTCAGCTATGTAGGTGCTAGTTTTGAGATGAGAATGAAGAGATAGTTTTAGAGTTCATACAATATTTGTTGGCATGTATATCTTTATTCAAAGACAATTTTTATATGATAGATTTTGCCAAAGAAAAATTGGTAGGAAATGTCAATGCATCTACTTCATAGAATTAACTACATTTTTTAACATCAACCTTTCATAGAATAAACAAGTAGTGTTCCCAACTATAGCAGTTATTTCTTTGCCAACCTCTCACTACAACAATTCCGACAAAAGGCGACGCTAAAAAAAACCTTTTTCAACACTAATAAGCATTGAGAAAAGATATCCCGATGCTTCTAAAAGCGTTAGTAAAGGAGTGCAAACAAAAAATTTGACACTTTTAAAAAGCATCAAAAATTTTTGATGCACAAAAGCATTGGCAGGATGCAGTTTTCCCGATGCTTTAAAGCATCAGGAAGCACATTTCCCATATAGCCTTAGGGAAAAGTTTTTGAGGAGAAAAAAGCCGTTTACGGACTTGATCCATTGTATTTGCATGTGACAGACCCCACAACAATAATTAACTTTATTAGATGCCTTAAAATCAACATATAGAGGGATGGAAAAGTCTTTTTGATATTATTTAAATAATAAGAATGTATAATTTCATGCCAAAAATTATCATACTGATTTTCCTAAAGTGATCAAATACAGAGTTGAGACTCTTAATTGCTCCTTCAAAGCTCAGCTTGGGCAGCAAAATGAAGGGCTCTTTTTTTTTTAGTACAGACGGGTGATCATACTATTCTAGTGTGAGTCAAACCCGATAGATCAGAAAATATAATTTATTTAAATACAATAGGACAGGGGTCTCCTTGCTTTCAAATCCAAAACCTGGAATGAAGGGCTCCTTTTAAAGGAGGAAAAAAAAGTTAAACAGGAAACATTCATGGTGCTGTAACTGTTCTCACTAGATTCCGTAAATGACTAGCAAACAAAACCAATGTTCTTACCATGCTCAATATGATCAATGTTTCATTTACAACTACCATATGTTTGTGAAGAGACCAAGCAGTGAATAGAAAAGAAGAGAACAATGAAAATGCCCTTGAAACTGGACAAGTTGATTAAAAGTGACCTGAACAAAATACATCCTCTCTCTCAAAAGAAACTAAATATTCTGTTCAATAGCATTCAATTTATCATAAACAGCATGGTGGTGGCTCACAAGAGGTAGCTTCTGCAGGTAGTGAATTAGACAATATTCTTCACTTTGATGCAACACAACTTAACTAGAAAGATCCAAACGTCCCATCACCAGAACGATTTGGTCTACACTCACTGGAGAGCTGGTCAATGAAAATCTTCATCCATGTAGGTCTGTAATTGCCAATTATTTAGTCTCTGTAAGATTGTTGAAAGAATTTTTGGGCATCAAAAGTCTGATTTCTGGAATTCGAATCCTGGGAGTAAAAACCATTTGCCATGTTCATGGGAGCGAATGCTGCATGGTACAATAAAGTGTCAGATACCATAGGTAACAGAGGCAAAACATGCATATGAAATCTTAAAATATTTGTGCATGCTTGAAGTGAAAACTCAGAATAAGTTTGTCAATATTGATAAAATACGAGAGAAATGTCAGATATGGTTATGATGTACAATACTCTGATTACTGACCAAACAGGTCCTAATATCTCAAATGCTTCTTTTGCATATCAGACTGTAGTCATCCTTTAGATCACCGTGAAGCTATAATACTCCAATTCAATCAGAAAGACATCAAACGAGATCACCAGTATACCTTACATCAATCATTCCTTGCCAACTGAGCTTGACTAACATAACCTACTTAAGCCCTTATTTCATATACTTCATATTGCAATACTTCAATACCAATAATCCTATGTCATCCAGAAAATCTGAAGGCAACAGTCTTGGACATCAAGAAAAATTATTGTAATCCTATCCAAGTACATTGGTATTATTAAAAATTAGCAAAAGAAAGATCAGATAGAAAAGAGAGAATTACGCAGAATTTACTACTATGTAAAGGCTGATTTGTTTAATCAACTCATACATTAGCCAATAAATCTTTTAGTCACACGTGTAAACCAATAAGAATGATTGTATAATATTGTACTCTTGCAGTGGTTAAAATTTAATAGCAGGTCAATGAGTTTAGAATTTTCAGTCTGTGCTCTAAATGTTATACATATTTTTGATACTTCAGTAGGAGACCTTTGGCCCCACCGTCATCAAACTGTGCAGATGTTTGGTGATATAGAGGATCCACAGTAAACACCACTAGAATATACATATGACATCAATGAAAATTACTATTAAAAGCTTAGCAATGAATTTCTGAAAAAAATGACAAGGCATGCAATTTTACCATCAAACTTCTTTACATTAATAGCCTCATATGAAGATTCCAATGTTGACAAAGGTGATACCTGCATGCACTAAAATACAGTGAGACAAGATAATATATAGACACAAATATATTTATAATAATATAAGCAACTATGCAATAATACTGAATATAAATATATATAAAAGATTATAATCAAGTAGAAGATTATATTTGAATTAATCAGTAGGGATACTATTGATCAATGGTATCAATTCAGATTGTAGGTACATTTAATACATCTAAATTAATTTTAAATTAATAAAACTTAAAGATTGATGCTCGTTTTAATTAATCAACAATATATTAATCTAATAATAATAAAAGGGTTATAATTTTACCACTATCACTTAAGCAATGGTAATGATCTAGCAAGATCTCTTAGGATCTAACTGTAAGCCACCAATCCCAGCACTGATTAACTAAACCTAATCAAAATCATGGCACTACTAAATATTTAGGAACCAGAGAGAAAGTTTAGAAAGAGAAAGTAAAGTAAAGAGAGAAAGCAGAGATACGGGTTCGAAATAGAGAAAGCCCAGGTGGTCTGGACCCCGATCAATGTGGTCAGCCAGCGCCTCATGGTCCAAAGACAACAGATACCACGCCAAACCATTGCATGCTAGTGTTTGGCTTGCTTAGCATGCATTGCAAGTTATCACACAAAGTATTCAAACCATGCTAGCACCATGTGCCAAGAAGGCACCAGCATGATATGTGCCATGACATGCTGGCTGGTACTTAACTAGATGAATGTCCCATTTAAAGAACATTGCAAAGTCCTTGAGCCCTACTATTTTGGTAAATCTTGTAAAACGTAAAAGAATAATTCACTACAACAACAAAGTACTCCATTAACAGCTCTATTTGTCATCATGAGGACACAAATATTTCTTACCAAGTGGTTTCATCCATAACTTGACAGAATATCACCTCTACCTGGAAAAAGAAGCAATATCTAATAACAAAAAGGCATTATTTAACTAGCTAGACATTTTTAAATTAATGGTCAATAAATTTCTAGTCTAAACAAACACCATGATACTTACTATTTCAAAGTTTCAGCCATGTAACATATAAATTCTAAACAAAATCAAGACTAAAGAAGAATAATGAATTCTAAAACTAGAGCATATAAAACATAGATTAGGCCAAAGCATGTCTATTTTCCAATAGAATTTTGCATTTAAAGCATGAACCGTTTCTTTTGTGATAAGGAATTTAGAATCTTTGCATGTACAGGTCAAATCAAAATACAGAATTCAATTATGAATCATCATATTTTAAGAAATAAGAATCACTAAATTATTTAAAGGAGTTTACTATAGTACTCCATTATTTTTAAAGTCATCTTGGACATTCGTTAAAGGAAGGTTATTTATGGTACTTTGATAGATTAATTGGTTATCCTGGTTATCCAACAATTTTTGTTTTCAAAAAATACCTCCATGAGACACATTGTCCTCTCTTCAACCTTCTTCAGAGACGCTCTGATGGATGAAGGCAAGATTGTACTGGAGCTTCTCTAGTTCTTTATTTTTAGAGGGCAGGAGTGCCTATTTGGCTTCCTGCAAGATGGAGGGCTGGTGGAAGAGATGAATAATGGGAAAAAAAGTGATACAGAAGAGAGAAAGAGAATATCTTGGTGTGTACAACTTGCATGAAGTCCTACTTATTTAAAAGCTATGCCATAAACCCCTCTTCTCTTTCATCCCTCGTATTCCCTGTGATCACATCCCGCAGTAAAATCCTATTCACTTTTTTTATTTGCATGCACCAGCCACTTAATCTTTTGCATTAAAAAGAAATAAAACAGTGATATTAAATTATTAGAAAAGAAAAGAAAAAAAAGGGTTTAGAGTACCATAGCAAAAGCTTTATTTAAATGCATAAAAGTAGTAAAAGTTTTTAAATCTATTTAGTTTTGCAGAAGAAAGTGTTAAATTAAATATTTGATATTAGACTTTCAAATAAAATCTCTACACTATTTATGTAAAATTATATCCATGTTATTGTTATGCACAATTAGAATCCAAATACATGTAGCTTGATGCTTATATCCGCTCAGATATAATGGGCCTATTACAATTGTTGAAGCACATTTTGAAATTTAAAATTTCATGGACAAACATCAACATATTAGATTAATCAATATATTTACATTCGATGACATAATCATAGTCAAGCTCAAACCAAGTGAGGTCATCTACATGTAGTAAAAGCAATACTTGCTGGTCTTCAAATGCATGCTTCCTCCATATTTTGTTTCTATTAGACTATCTTAAGAGTATACTTATCAATATCAACTTCGATGGCACCATATTGCCACATCAATGCAAGCAAGTGTTAGATATGAAGGTGGAAGGGGTCTCACTGCTAGCCAAATTCTCTTTTGCATGATCTATTCTCATATTAAGTTTGAAGGCCCCAGCTTGGGGAGGGATTGTTGCAAGTATGACAGTTTGTTGGGCTTGCCATATTTAGATAGAAGTTGATTCTAAAAATTTTATAGGATGGCTCAAGGCAGTACGTGAAGGCAAACCTTCTCGATTGTCTAATAACATTTTATAGATTCTATATACCTCTTCAAATACTACAGAGCAGTACATATTCTTTAGATCCCATAGAAGGAAAATTTGAGGATTGCCTTCAAAAATGGTTTTGAGGATTGCATCATAAAACTGCTCTTCCTTCTTATTGTTTTGCCATCTTAAGCATTCTCATATGCCAACAATTTGGTGACACCACTTAGTGGGAGCACCACTTTATTTGCTAGATTCTACAACTTATAAAGACACAAGTAAGTAAAATGAATCAGTACAAACCTCATTCACAAATCAAATGGGAGTAGATGGCATCCAGTGCCCTTTCATAAGCTCAAATGAGAATGTGTTGGAGAATCAAGGGATAAAAAGCACATGAGATTGTGCTCACTGTTCATGAAGACATGTTTCAATCATGTCTTGACTCTCCAAATCCTCTTTGCAAATGTTTGATTCTCCATATGTACTTTGAATTCCTTAAAACATCATGTGCTCAAAACATATAGAATTTATCTCTATGGAAACAAGATTTAGGATGCATATCG
The DNA here is from genome assembly GCA_900491605.1 of Calamus simplicifolius. Taxonomy (NCBI): domain Eukaryota; kingdom Viridiplantae; phylum Streptophyta; class Magnoliopsida; order Arecales; family Arecaceae; genus Calamus; species Calamus simplicifolius. Next base: position 24,045 of record UESW01004562.1, on the reverse strand, counting down.
TAGAGTATTGAACTCAAAAAGAATAGAAGCCAGCAGTAGCTTGTTCATTATAGTTTCTAGATCTATGACATACCAATACAATGAAATATTCCACAACCTCATGATAAAAATATGTTAGTGAAAATCAAAATGATCTCCAAAAATGTGTGAGGGAATTTTGTCACTCACATGCATGCATATGAATTTGTAATTCATTTGAAGATAATTGTTACTAGAATAGGCTGCATATACGTTTGTAGAAGTTATGAAGTTTTCTTCCCCTGTTTGTGACTTGTATTTGATTTGCTTTTCCTTTGAATTTCAAATCCTAAAAATATTTTGGAAAAATTAATAGAAAGAAATTGCACACCAAACTCTAGGAATTGGTTTAAGGATCAGTATTGTGGAAGCTATGCATATAACTCTTGCATTATATATGTATGATTTCTAGTTCCAAAACCACCTGTAGCTATTAGAATGTTGCTTCTAACTCTTTGATACTCTCATGCTGCAGCTTGAAGAAAAGAATAAACACTGGTAATCAGGGGAAAAATATGATATATGTGTGATCTGCTACTTGTACACAACACCGACTCCAAGTAGCACATATTTCTCAAAAAAAATAGCTAATGCTCGAAAAATGCATGTCTATATATGTTGAGTAGCTGCTGATTCAAAAATGTGAGGAATTACAGCTAAAAGGATTCAAAATAGTGGAACGTCAATAGTCAAACCAGTCACAGGTTTATATATTCCAGCAGATTGATCATCACCATCGGTATACATATTTTTGGAAAGAAAGAATTTGTTAGACAATATTTTACAGCCAGATTGCAATCAAAATTCATAGTTCGAAAAAGTTTCATAGCAAAAACTTTGTGAAGTTGTTATTTAAGTGCTAAGACATCGATCCAAGCATATTTGTGAGATTAGTGGGGAGTCTATTCACATATGCAGTGCATATCACACATTACAGTTAATCATGAATATATTTTATAAAAATCATTATAATAGAGGAGAGAGAGGGAGATGGGATGATACCTGGTGAATTCTTGAATGACATCACGTAGGACAGAAACAGTCCAAGCAAAAGTCCAAGCAAGAGACCAAGCAGAGCAATGGTGGTTCTTTGCTTTGTCGCATTCCGATCTGTGGAGCTGGCATTCTCGATATGAGATCCCAGTATTCTCCTCCTCTCCTGCATCGTCTCTCTAGGTCGGGACATCCCTCAATGACCAGTGTCCGGAGGAAAGGGAGTCGTCGTTGTAGGGCTTGTGGTAACGAAGTTAATTGAGGGCAGTCCTCGATCCTTAGATGCTGAAGAGCAGCGAACCCTTGCATCCCTTCCGGCAAAGATGTTAGACTGGTACATTTTTGAATGATCAAAGTCTCAAGTGTCGTATTGTGTCCCAATGATTGAGGTAGAGATGTCAAACTTGAACATTCCTCTGTTGTAAGATGCTTGAGAGTGGGGAGACATCCCAGCTGTTCTGTCAAGGCCTTCAGGTTGGGGCAATTCACGATGATCAATAATTTCAAAGACATTGGTAATCTGGGCAATTCCATTAGGTTTTCACAGCCATGAATTTCTAGTGATTCCAAGTGCGGTGCGAGTTCTCCTTCCCCTAATACTGGTGATGATGATTCTGGTGCCAGTGATGTGCCAGTCAGATTGTGACAGCCCAAAAATTGTAAGGACTTTAGGGAAATTAAGCTTTGAAGCTCCTTCTGTGGCCAGGATACAAGAGCATCGCACTTGTGGATCTCTAAGTGTTGGAGAGAAGTAAGATTTGTCCAAATTTTCAATGGTGACGTTGACAGCTGACTTGTGAACAACCAATTACAATTTAGGAAAGTCAAATATTGAAGGGTTAAGCAGAAAACCCTCGTCTCATCCTCCCGTTCTAGCAGCGGCCTTAGCTCTTCACCTCCTATAATGGTTAAATCCTTCAAAAATTTCATGTTCTTCAACGATATAGTTTCCTGCGAAAAGGAAGGGAATTGTGTCCCGCCACTACTACTTGCACTAGAGGTTTGGATATTGAGAGAGGATAGTGCAGTAAGGGTGAATATAGAGTTCAATGGTATCTGGTTGCTTTCTTCTATTTTTAAAGTTTGGAGAGATGGAGCCACTGGCATGGTCGTCAGATTTGGGCAGTCAATGATGCATAAGCAGACAAGGTGATGGAAACAAGATGGTGCTGTGTCTACAACTTCCTCTACCCACCAACTCTCCAAGCTCTGCATTTCCCAGAGCGTTAGCTCCTTCACTGATGGGAATGCTTGCATGGTACCTATGCTTCTACTGCTCTGAAGGTGCTTGATGGAATCCATTCTCCTCAAATACAGGACTGCAAGACTAGGAAGCTGCCATAGCGGTGGGAGATGCTGGCATTGTTTGCAGTATCCTAACGAGATCTCAACTATATTTCGAAAAAGAAGACTATTCATCATCCACACTGGAAAGCGTAAACCCATGTACTGCCAGACTACAAGCTTTTTCAGCCCACTATGGGGTTCAAGGGCTGCCAACACGTTCTCAGCATTTTGGGCCTGCAAACAATACTTTGCCACTTCTGTAAAGAAAGGATGCCTTTCCAAGTTTCCCCAAAATAATGCTAATGACTGTAAATTTTGTTTGGAACATAGATTGGCCTCTCTAGCGTCTTCCATGTCTTTCACTTTCTCCAGGCCATAGAGTTCTAGTTCACCGCCAAGATTTAGGCCCTTCAGCTCTCTTATACCCCTCTCAGCATAGTCGCCTACAATGTACTTTGTCAAAGTTTGCAAGGAACTTAATTGCCCCATACCTCCTGGCATCTGTTTCAAACTGAAGCAGCCATGTAGAAATAAATGCCTAAGGCTTCTCATATTTATCATTGCTTCTGGCAGTTTACATAATCTCTGGCAATAATCAAGTTTCAATGTCTGTAGATTGAAAAGCTCGCACATGGCTTCAGGAATTTCTGTGACAGCAGTGCAAGACAGATCGAGGTATCTTAGATGTTTCAAGTGTATTATTTCAACTGGCAACTCTATAGTATTAGTATACTGCAAGCCCAATGCTTTTAAGGATTTAGCCTTTGATAAATCAGAATTCTTTATAGCTAGGCTAGTTTCTGGTAGCAAGAGTGTGAAGATGGTCGGGTATTTATTTAGAATCCCATCAATGTCAAATTGGCGAGGGCCTTCAGCAAATAGATGACGGATGTTATCAGGTAGCTCTTCCAAACGAATAGATTCCAATAATGTGGCGCATTCGCTCTTCATGACAGATTGTGCAAGGTCATGGATCAGGTCATGCATCTGGCACGCTGTTTTGCCTAGATATCCATATTCCTGTACGAAATAACCATGAACTTGCTGGGGCTTCTGAAAGAACGATCTCCAAACCAGTTCATCGAAGATCACTTGGCCCAAAATTTCTAGATCCATTCTTCCTTTAGATGGAATGAACCCATTAGCTATCCACAGTTGGATCAGTGTATCTTTTTCCATCCAATAATGCTTTGGAAATACGGAGCAGAAGGCAAAACATTGCTTCAAATGGGGGGACAAATAATTGTAACTCAACCTCAAAGCAGGTAAGATCCCCCTCTCATCGACCTTGGCATCCCAAGTCTCACTTGTCAGTACATCCCGCCACTGCTCTTGATTATATAGGAAGCCCACGTATTTTTTTCTCCTATTTCATCAAAAAAATAAATGTGAGAGATATTGTATTTATTTTTTCATGCTCTTTTGTCATAAAAAAACCCTTCGGAGCGCCCGTGATGGAGCCCTCCATGTTCGGTCGCAATGCCCACGTTTTTTTCGTACAATGGTTTTTGTGTGGCCAAGGTTGCATCAACCTCTCTGGTTGGTTTAATGCTGCCTCCTGTCCAGTGCTCCCACTGAAGCACCCGTGGTGGTGCTGCAGGCCTAACAATCGCTACCTCTTTGTCGCAATGCCTAAAATGCTGAATCTAAAAGTAACCGCATTAATCTATTTCTTTTTCCTACATAAAGTCTATGTTACTTTCTTTTATCTTAGAAAAAGTTTCACTGTACTCTCCTTTGATACAGAAAACACGCATCAAGCGCATCCGTGATGATGCAGAGTCTAGCTTTTCCTTTACCTTTTTGCAAGCCCATAACCAATATCCAAGATAACCCACAGTTGGCTCCCATGTGCTTCTTGCTTGATTGCTCTGGCCACTCCCACATGGAAGCATGTTGCAGCAAGATCGACAAGCAGAGACTCTAGAGTTTGAAATTATGTGAACCTAGCTTGAAGAAAAAGCTGTAACGATCCAGGCCCACGGGCCCATTTCATTATAAGAAAGCAAGACGGATAAGGTCCACACCAACTTGAGCCACCACAACTCTAGGGAGCCCGGATATTCTCAAAGATGATCTCAATTGGTGTGGACCTTATCCGTCTTGCTTTCTTGTAACGAAATGGGCCCGTGGGCCCGGATCGTTACAAAAGCCATGCCCTAGATTGAGAGAGAGAGAGAGAGAGAGAGAGAGAGAGATTGAGATCCTTTTCCATGGGTTCACACTATGACTTAGCGTCTTCTCAAAGAACACCAGTAGGGGTCACGAGCATGACATGAATAAGGCTGCCAACTTTCTGACCCGCATTGTAGATGATAAGAGAGAGATGTTTCCTGGTCTTTTGGGATCCATGGTAGCTAAAGACGATTTCAGGACCAGATCGTAGTCAGCTACAGTATATTTTGGAATTAATACCTGTCACTGGAGACCAGGCAGCCGAATAAGAGGGTGATCACTCAGCTACATCCATAATAAATATTAAGATAGAAAAGTTAAAATAAGTCATGTTCGAGCGAAGTGTAAAGGTTTCACCGATAGACCAGGCTTCTGCACCAAAGAAGTTTTGTGGAGTGACAAGTATTTAGAAATTGGTATTGCAACTCATCTTACTAATTTGAGTCGAAAACTTGTACCCTAGCAAGTATTGGACCTGCCAATCTGCAGTTTATGTTGTCCAGTTTGGTTGATGCTTTGACGACAGAAAAGAGTGGGGCATGGCTCATTTGCACGGACTTTTCCCAGCGTGCCTGATTTGAGCAAGGCTGCAAGCATCTCCACTGAACCACTTAATTTCGTTTGCTCAATCAAAGCTTCTTCCCATCAACTGGACCATAACTCCTTTTCAATGCCCCAAATAAAAATTTCTCTGAGATTTAAGCTAATGTCTCTCTCTTGGCCCAAAATTTCTAGATCCATTCTTCCTTTAGATGGAATGAACCCATTAGCTATCCACAGTTGGATCCTTTTTCCATGCTTTGGAAATACTTGCTTCAAATGGGGGGACAAATAATTGTAACTTCAAAGCAGGTAAGATCCCCTCTCATCGACCTTGGCATCCCAAGTCTCACTTGTCAGTACATCCCAAGTTCTTCAGCTCTTGATTCGAATGCTCTAAATAAAGTCCAAGAATCATGCTCTGATAAACATGATAAATTATAAGGGTCAAGTGTGCCCATGATCTCCGAAACATTCCCATTGCGAGTAGTCACCATAATTGCACTGCCTTCTTTGCCAGATTCTAATAGAACTTCCCACTTCATTGGATTTTCGTTCCACACGTCATCCAACACAAGCAGAAATCTTTTCCCACTCAACTTTTCACGAAGGCGTCGCTGCAATAAATCCATGTCTGAGCAACTGAGATTCCAGCTTTACTCTTCTGGCAACTGAATCTAAGATGGATTTAACCAGCTTTGCAACATTAAACTCTTCAGATACGCAGACCCATATTATGCACTTGCCGAAATGTTCGTTTACCCTCTGGTCTTCGCAGACGAGTTGAGCAAGGGTGGTCTTACCCAGTCCTCCCATGCCAACTATGGGAAGGACTGTGACTTTCTTGTTCTCACGCTGACCGAGCAACAACTGCACTATTTTTTCTTTATCTTCTTCTCTACCGATGACTTCTGATTCAGGAACAAAGGAGTGGGTTTCTTCTCTGTCCCCTGTCTGTGGCTCTGCTTTGACCTCTGTCTGTGGCTGTGCTTGACTGCTTTCTCTCTCAATCCAAATTTTGCCCCATTTTACGATTCCATCTATTTTCTTCACAATAGATTTTAACTTGTTGCTCATGCTTAAGCGAAACAGAAATGGATTTTGAAAGAAAAAGAAATTCATCTAGTATGCCATCAGCATCATACGCTGCATTCTTGAGTTGCACCAACCATTGCTTCACTCCTCATCCTTGACTTGCCTCTCCTCTGCATCCTCAACACCGATTGGATTCCTAGCAATTCTCTTAAGCTCTTCCAGCTCATCCTTGATGCCCCACGACGCTTGAAACTGTGAGAGGGCATGGTCCGCCAACTTCCCCTTGATGACTGTTATCAAGGTTGAGAGAATTATTTCAGCCATGACTTCCTCTGAGAATGAATGACGAGCAAAGAGTTTCTCAGGTCGATGATTAGTTCGATCTCTATGTGCTTTGATATTTCTTTGGCTTCCCTCACGGAAAAGTCCAGGCCGCTTCTCGACCACTCGTTTACTTTGTACCCTATCCTACCCTATCCCTTCCAACCACCCGAATGCCAGCACTCTTTGGCAAAGTACGTTTTGTTCTTTTGCAAGAATGAAATTATTTATAATCACGACAGTCGTTGTACATAAACGTTGCTTAAAGTGAACATTCATAACATTAAGAGAATCACAACCATGTCACTCAGCAATTTTTTGAAGAAAATTTCCTGCTTCCTAGATCTGCATAATTTTAGCTGTTTTGGTGTGATTCACTTCTCAAATATGGACAAATTAATTCACCACTTTCATAATGACGGATTAACTCGTGCAGTTAATAATTTGTCACTGAGAAGGAAGTAATTCTATTGTTTATCAGTACGCAAACTCGAGCCAGTTGTGATTTGATGCTTCTTCAAACATCACCAAAGTGATCAACATCTCCTGGTCTAGTTGATGATCTAATTACATCAACCCATGAATTCGGAATGGCCACCTGCCAACTTGAGAGTATGAGCGTCAAAGTCTCCTATTATGAGATCTAGCGCATGTTAGATCCAGTGCATGTTAGATCCTTGTTATCATATATCGTCCAATCGACCATCCAATACTTTGATTAAGCAATAGTTTAAAAATGCATGTGAACGTATAATTAGAATTGCTTGTTAGCCGGAAAAATAAATGAGTATCGTGCATGTGTGAGGTTCAATGAATGGCTAACCTTCCACAAATATATATATATATATATATATATATAGTTGGTGAACACGCTGCAAGGGACGTTAGAAAGGCTTGCAAATTGACAATAAATAATTGATGCAATCGTCAAGTCTACTCTAAATAATTGATGCAGGTTGTTTTCTCATTCAGATTGCCGGCTTGTTGGTCCTCCAATAATAATAATAAAATGTCCTTTTCGAAAGGAATCAACTTGCAGTTTTTTAAGCGTGCATGTGACTAGAATTCGACTAGGTGCAGTGCCATTATCGCTTATCATCAGCCTTTTACAAAATAGTTCAGATACCCTTTGCTGGACTGCAAACTATTTTTATTTATTTATTTTTTTTAATATAATAAGGCGGCCAACATACCTCAGGGTAGATTAAAAAACTTGTTTTGCCGCCTTAGCCCATTAGATAACCGGCTGGACGTTGTTGGCCAAAGATTTTAATGGATGCAAGTTGGTTGTTCGCTTGTTTGTATCCTATAATTTGAAGAATTTTTTAATTTAAAATTTAAAATTAATAAAATATTAAAATAACTCCTAAAGTTTTTTACTTGCTACACATACTTTCCATGATCTAAAGTGAAACGAAGTTACTTTCTTAGCACCTGTAATGTGTGTGCTAAACTTTTTAGCTTACAATAGGAATTAATCAGCTTTATCATCTGAGGGCAATCAACTTGTAAAGCAACCGGCTCTATGATAGGTTGCTAGATAACATTGAAGGATGTCCATCATTAAAACTTTAGAGGCAATATACTTGCTTGTAACCTTCCTAAGATAATGTAGAAGCATTTTATGTGTAGATACTTGAGCTTGGAATTCTTTTTCTGAAAATTTTTTGATGTGGATAAGAGAAATTAAAAAGTTTAAAGACTTCAGAACTGTCGAGAAATAGATTTTTTTGGCCAGATTCAAAACTCAATTGGTCGATTTTAGTTGGCAAGAAGATTGGTTTTCTTCCAAAGTTATTTCACATGGAGCTTGCCAAAATCAATAGATGCTTGCAAAAGCCATTTGGAGGTAAATTTCAGTAGAAACTCCTTTGATAGACAATATTCTACTATGGATTTTTGAATCGAGTTTGCAGAATATTTTAATTTTAGGTAATAAAATAAGTGGCTCTATATGAATTTATGTTGTTACTTATTAGACCATTAAGGCATTTGATTATTAAACAGTGGTTTTCTAGTGGAATTTCAGTAGATATCGGGAGCCGTCATGGCTTGTAGTTCCTAAACCTACCATAGAATTTGTTGTTAGGTTCTATCTAGATGAGCGTGGAGTTGAAATCAATATAAGTTTTTAATCTAAGTGGAAACAGGCTAAGCATCTAGCTCATTAGAAGCATCTTGCTAAAGAAAGTGAAAGTAGTCTCTCTGTGTATGTTGAATCTGCATAAAAATTGTCTCACAGAAGGAATTCTAACTCAGATGAGGAATTATTCTTTCTCATACCTTTAAAAGTTCTCTCTCTCCTTACTTGTTTCATTCTTGATGATTTTCATCTTTATGGCTTTTGATATCATTTTATATAAATTTCATTGATTTGAAAATTGATTATGTGTCTTCCCATCTTCAAATAAGATCCCTCCTCTCCTCTCTGTTTCCCCATTTCTTATTCCTCTTTCACTATTTTTAAGTGTGTTGAACATCCTTTTTATCGCTACTTAAACTATATTTTGATTATTTAGGCATTCTTTGAAGATGGATCTCCAAGCTTCTTTACCTTATCTCTTTTAATATCTCACACAACCTCTTCTCAGTAGTTGCTGGAAACTTCTTTATAAAAATGTTTCAATAAAGATCAAATTTTTTATAAAATATTATAGATATTTAAAATATATATTATATTCTAATATATATATAAATATTTGATAATATATTATAATTTTAAAATTTTCACTTATTAATAACTATATAAAAGGATAATATTATCTTTTACATAAATTTTCCTTAACAACTTTAACATGTAGTTTGGACTATAAAAGAGCCATATTTTCCTTAACAACTTTAACATGTACTTTGGACTATAAAAGAGCCATATTTTTGCATAAATAGTTTATAATTATTAGTGCAAAAAGATAATAAAGTCATTTAGTATTTAAAGTACTCATCTATAAATGTCGTCCACAAAAAATCTAGCAAGAGCAGTATTTTCACAAATACAATGAATTGAGAGTTATCCGTGAATAATGATTTTGAGGAAGATAAAATAGACACTAATCCAACCACCAACCTTTATATTGGCCCAGCTCTGATTTTGAACGACTTCAAATTAATTTGGTCCTGTTTAAAACGAAATTATTTAGATTGCACTTGAATTTAAATGCATTATCCATTTTAGATATAGATTATGTTCGCATCCTTAAATTCTCAATACAACTCAGCTCATCTAAGCCCTTTACCAACTATATGGAGATCCTTAAATTCTCAATCTGAACCTAAATTTTCCAAATAGATCCAAATTACGTATATTATATATTTGAAAACCCTCCTTAAAAATTAAAAACTCATCTTATGTTTAAAATATAATTTGATAATAATATGCATTGTTGATCATTATTATCTATGGTTATTAATTAAATAATCTGTAGAAATATTTTTGATAATACTAATCTATTTTCTACTATTATTTAATTGCATGATATGTTTACATATAGCTAGGTTATTTGCACACACATATTTTTTACCCACAATATCTTAAAAAATTGATAGATAAATAATTGATGCAAGTCAAGTTAACTATAAATAATTGATGCAGGTTGTTTTTCCGTTCAGATTGCCGACTTGTTCGTCTTTCAATAATAATAAAACTTTCTTTTCGGAAGAAATCAACTTACAATATTTTAGGAGCACGTGAAACTGTTTTTTTTATAATAAGGCCATAGATTTTAATAGATTCAAGTCAGTTGTTGGCTTGTTTGGACCTATAATTTAAAATATTTTTTAATTTAAATTTTAAAATTTAAAAAATATTAAAATAAGTTTTAAATTTTTTTAGTTGCTGCATATAAAATATTTTGGTGATATGAAGTTATATCATGTTATTTTATTAATACGTATAATATATGTCCTAATCTTTTTGACTTACAAAAGAAATTAACAGTTTTACCATCCAAGGGTAATCAGGTTGTAAGGTAATCAGCTTTTTAGTGAGATGCCGTATTATTCATCGTTAGAGTTACCCGGGCTTAGAGGTAATTTATTAGCTGATAACCTTTCTTAAATAATAATTATGTGCAGATATTTGAGTCTGAGCTTGAATTTTTTTCCGACGAGGTTTCAATGTGGTTTAAAGAAATAAAAAGTTTAAAAACTTTGAATTTGTTAAAATGGTTTCATATGAATCATACCAGGATTAATTAATGCTTTTTAAAAGCCTTTTGGAGGTGAATCTTTGATACATAATCTTTTATCTTGGATTTTTGAATTAAATTGTAAAGTATATTAATTTTAAGGAATAAAATGATCAATGGCTCTATATATATGAATTTGTAATTGTTGCTTATCCGGCCATGAAGGCGTTGGATTTATATATTGAACAATGGTTTTTAGGTAGAATTCCAGTTGATATCAGTAGCTGTCATGGCTTGTAGCCGGTGCCTGGTTTCCATCAGAGCCAATCCCCCAATCCCTCCTCCTCCTTCCTCCTTACTCTCCGTCTTTCCTTCTTCTTTTCCTTCTCCTTCTTCCTTTCTTTCTTCTTAGCCTTGGCAGAGCCTTGCTAGAAATCTTTTCATTGTCACCGATAAGTTTAGCATATCCGTTACTCTGTTTCAAGTTAGGAATCGGATAGGTTATTTTAGACTAATAAATATTTAATTAAAGCTAATTAAGAAGTAACGATCGAGGTTAATTGGTTGGAGGCCGAAGAGGGTTGGTTGGCAATACTCTTTTGGTGGGCCGTCGCTGTGGAACCAGTGTGTTGCTGGGAAGCTACATCGATCGGCCTTGAGGCCTCCTTATTGCTAGCCATCACCTAGTTCTTGTCGATCTCCATGCGGTGAAGAAGATGAAGCTCGGGCCATGCATTCCGAGAAGAAGAAGAAGCTAGACACGCTTTCTTTAATTGGTGAGAACCGATTGAATGGTTCAACCAGATTAAACCAATTTGGCCTGAGTTGACTTAAATCAAGTGAGGTTTGATTCAAATCAATAGGACCAAACCGATTTCACCAAATCTCAAGCCTAGTTCATTTGGAATAATTAGGCTCAGTTGACCTGAACCCAAATATATAGCCTGATTAAGCCTTAATTAGAGGGGTATAAATGTAATTTTAGCAATTTGATTAATGAAGCCAGGGACTAATTTAGCTATGGTGATAATTGTAAGTGACCACTTCAGTGAATTATTGATATCGAGCTGGATTGATAGTATGGATTGGTGCTATCTTGCACTTACTTTTACAAGATATAATATTTTTTTATATCTAAGTCATAGCATGCATTGTGCGCATTGGTTTATCAGTATATGTTGACAATGCTTGTATATGTTATGTTTAGCTATGGTATTATAATTTGGATTGATGTATGATTTTGCAATATCATAGATGGTGTTATCATAGTTTTATGATGTGGTATGCCTTATATTATGCCATTATGAGTTTTATTTTGTAGACATACTAGTTGCTATAAAAGATATAATTAGATGGCTTGATGTAGGTATGTAGACTAGTTCCTATGGTGATACAAAGGTACTATCGAGACGTATAGCCACGAACGCTTCATGTAGAATTGATCTGAACTAACTTGGTTTATAATGCTTGGCACAGATAGCTACTGACATGTGGCATTAGTTTGAGCAAATTTAGATCAAATCTAGCTTAGGCACGTGGGTATCGAGGTTAAGGCATGTAGCCATGAAAATTCAATGTAGAATCGATATAGATTGACAATGTTTTTGACATGTGGCACTAGTGTAAGAACTAACCTGAACGTGCAGAAGTTGCAATGTTAGGTTGATATACATGGAGTACGGATGCGACTATGATTGTTAGTACATATCTTCAGTGAGCCTAGAACTTTGATCTGGCTTTTATTTATTCTCTCTCCAAGTTTATATTTCTCAATTTTATTCTACTTACAATCTTTTCTGGTCTTATTATTACTGCTTGTTCATAATGATTATGCCATTAATGGTGTTCATGGAGATCTTAGGCTAGCCTATCTTATCCTGAAAGTAATTATTTTGTTCTTTAAATTATCAGATAGTTTATAGATCTTTCGTATTCAAAACTTACTAACATATCCTAGGGGGGTGGAGGAGGAGGAATTCCTCTCTTGAGCCTCATGGTTAGAAATTCCAATTTGATCAAGTAACTATCTTTCAATGATAAGTAGAATGGTGAAGATACTCTATTCTAGATCAGACAGGATCCGTGCGATCACTTGCCAATCAACCCCTTGATCCAAGACATTTGGTTTACCCTTTAGGATGCACACAGGATTCAGATTCGACATGTCTACCGAGAAGCCAACTCAGCAGCTGACTAGATCGCAACTTCAGTGGCCTATCACTCCGGATTCTAGAGTTAGAAGTAAGGGGACCCATGCCCTATTGTACTCAAATAAATTTTATTTTCTGACCTCTCAGGTTTGACTCATACTAGAATGGTGTGATCATCCGCTTGTACCAAAAAATAAAAGAGATACTATTTTTGTTAGTCCATAGTTCAAGCCTGCGTGAGTTTTTTAGTCTATAGTTCAATGCTAATACTATCCAACTTAGAACATTTCTGCAGCTAAACAAGTTCATGCATATATTGCTCGTCTCATCTGGCTCATTTAAAGTATTGAAGTCATGGATTTATGGCAAAATCTTAGATACTCTTTGCTATTGGCTAAACGTTTCAGCACCTTTGCATCAGCAAACATCGAGCTCTGGCCAACAAGGACTTTGTCATGAAGGATTTGTCCCCCGTCTAATACTTCTAAACATCGACTACATCCCCTAGCTGAAGTAGTTTAGGTAGTGAACATATAGCTAAAATGTTTAGAGATGAAACAACATGAGCATCATAGGTATGGTGAAGCCTTAACAAAAACAGCTTAAGAAATTGATATTGTTAAGTGTTGCAAAAGAATTCCATATTCTTTCTAATGGTTGCACGTTTATATTTGACTATTTATTGATTCAATATATGTGATATGAAGCAGTCTAATGGATATGTTTTCGGTTATGTAGGGGCTAGTTTTGAGATGATAATGAAGAGATAGTTTTAGAGTTCATACATTTTTTGTTGGCATGTATATCTTTATTCAAAGAGAATTTTCATATGATATAATTTGTCAAAGAAAAATTGTTAGGAAATGTCAATATATCTACTTCATATAGTTAACTACATTTTTTAACATCAACCTTTCATGTGATGGATAAGCAAGTAGTGTTGTCAACTATAGCGGCTGTTTCTTTGCCAATCTCTTAATTCATGTAGGTTTTGATTCTTGCCTTTTTTATGTTGAAATGGTGGGGCAAGAGAAAGCCCACCGTTCATTTCATGGTGGTGAATGAAATTGGTGGTGAATGAAATGAGAACTGTTACAGACTTACAAATGGGGGGAGAGACAGAAAAGAAAGGAAGAGATAAAAAAGCCAAAAGAATACTTGGCCTTTTACTTAGTTATTCGGTTTAAATTTCAAGTTAATCATGTGCTAAAATTCATTAAGAAGCAATCTGTCAAGACAAAGGATTCATTAATTTTTCAAAATATTATTATGATAATACACCAAAATATTATTATGATAATACACCTTTGCATAAAGAATTGTCAACCTATAAAATTTAAAAGATTAGCACTATTTGATTCCTATTATTTTTATCATTCCTTATAATGTCATAAATATTAGCTTTTACCATAGAAAATAAAATAACAGAAGTTAATAATGCGGCAGTATTCCGAGTGTCCCTACTTTCTCTAGTAGTAACAAACTCCTTGGTTTATGGGGATTAGGGTAGCTAGTAAACTAAAACACCATATAGTTATTTAATTAGTGGGATGGTTAATCCATGCTTTATCTTATATTGGAATGAAAATCTTTATTATACTAATATCATTTTGTTTTTAAAGAGATTTGCTTAATATGGTTCTAGTAGTTTAAATGTTAAAACATAGAAGTTATGTTTTTTTTTTTTCAATTAACTTGAGAGGAATGGGAGAGGGCTTAATAAATAGTCCTAGATTACGTCGACATGCCCAAAATCATCCATCAAAATAGAGGTTGTATTTGGGTTTTAGTGAAGGGCTTATCCCTAGTATATGATTATATATAAAAAACAATAAATTCACTTTTTTTTATTCATGTAAGTTTAATATTATTTTTTAGATTTTTTCTGTAATGCTTCTAGCTGTACGTGGATGGTTCCGTAAATAAAGAGAAGTTGGGCATAAAGAGACGGTATAAGATATTAAAGGGATTGAGGAAGGCTCTTGAATTAATGAGATTGAAGTCTGATTTTTTGAAAATAATTATAAAAAAGCATTCAAGCTACACCTTTTTTTTAAATAGTAACATTATAATATAATATTATAATTTGAACTTATATGCAATAGTTTCCATGTGTCTGGCATGTGTGTTATGCTAGTAGCTTAAAATATCTAGTTTTACATCGTCATCTTAAGGATTGACAGTGAGAAGAATAAACTAAAGATTCATCAATATTGTAGGAGGAAGTCAAAAAATTGTGGTCGATGCCTTGTTCAATAATGGATTCATAGATTGCCTCATGGATATGTTTTATGGCGATGACGAAGAGAGAAGTGCTTCTATACTCTTATTAAATAGTTGAGCTTTTATTAGGATAGCAACCGACGAACATTTCCACAAAAGATATCACACATTTTTGTCCCGTATTTGAGTTTAGCTACCATTGCCAAGAAATAGTTGTTAGACTCCCGAATCATGTTTAGATATTTGACTCCAAACAAGTGCTACATTAAACATTACTCTAGATAATTCAAATTACAACTTGTTCCAAAATTACTCTGCATGCAACTCATGCAAAAAACAATATATTGAAATTAAAATTAATTCACAATAACTTAAATATCATTTTGTATGGATTGTTGGATTTTAAAGCTATTTTATTTTATTATTTTATAACTTTTATATGAACTTCTAGGGTTTAAATCTTTCAAAAGACTTGTTTTGGCTACAATTTTGTGTAAGAGTAACAACATTTTCTCTCTCTCTCTCTCTCTCTCTCTCTCTCATTTTCATTTTTGTTTTACTTTTCTTAACATCCTTCTCTAAAGACCTTTTCTTCTGTTAATATATATATATCAAATAGATTCTTTATTAGATCTGATTGCATCCTTTACATGTGTTGTTGGATCTGATTCCATCTTTCACTAAAGACTCTTCTTTTATGTCATTTCTTTCCTATAGTTTCATACCAATGCTTCATTGCTTGCACTAGATCTAAAATACATTCCCCTTCCATATAACTTTGCTCTTCTTTTCCAAACCCATGACACATTCTTCGATGGATCCTTTTATAATATAAATCTCTTCAATAATATAGATTTACAAAACATTTTCTTTTAATGAAAAAATAAGAAATGAAGGTCACTACAAGAAATTTAAAATATTGCGACGCCAAAATGCGTCGCTATTGCGTCGCTATACCATGTTTAGCGACGCAATGATGGCGTCGCTCAACTCCCCGTCGCAATACTCTTTTGTCGCAATTGCGTCGCAATATTGCGACGCTCTGCGACGCATAAAAATGCGTCGCTAAATTTAAAATTAAATTTTTTAAAAAAATTTATTAATAAATATTGTAACGCAATTTATTGCGTCGCAATATTTAAAATTAATATTTAAAAATTAAAAATTTATTAATAAATATTGCGACGCATAAAATTGCGTCGCAATATTTAAAATTAAATTTTAAAATTAAAAATTTATTATTAAATATTGCGACCCAATTAATGCGTCGTAAGATTTAATAATAATTTTTTGTTTTAAAAATTATTTTTTATTATTGCGATGCAATTTGATGCGTCGCAATATTTATTAATAAATTTGTAATTTTTAAAATTAATTTTAAATATTGCGACGCAATTTTATGCGTCGCAATATTTATTAATAAATTTTTAATTTTTAATATTAATTTTAAATATTGCGACGCAATAAATTGCGTCGCAATATTTATTAATAAATTTTTTTTAAAATTTAATTTTAAATTTAGCGACGCATTTTTATGCGTCGCAGAGCATCGAAAATTTTTTTTAAAAAAATATTTAAATGATTAAAAATTAAAACGGTTAATAAAATTTCGCTAAATCTAAATATTGATACAAACATTTTTCACTCAATCCAAACAATAATAAATTTCAAAAAATAATTTATATATTAAAATTTAAAAGTTTTTACAATATAAAAAAAAAAGAAAAATACATCAAGAATCTGAATGATCACGTGAAGGCTGTGGAGGCTGTGGAGGCTATGGAGGCTGTGGAGGCTGTGGACTCTGCGACAAGCGTCTAACCATATCCCGCAAATACTGCATCTCATCTCGCATGTCAGCAACCTCCTGATCCCGGCCTCGCATACGATCCTCAAAATCCTGCTCGTAATCCTGGCGAAGCTCCTCTGCAATAGATCTGCGAAGCTCCTCTAAACGCTCGGGAGGAAGATCAACAGGAACTCGCGAGCTGGAGGCCTGATGGGGAAAAAATGTAGAAGCTCTAGTGCCCATACCATAGACCCTGCGGTCTCGTGGCTGGGCACCAACAGCCTCCAAAAACACACGTCGACTCTCATCTGCTGAGAGTTCGACGGGCGTCTCCCCATCAGTAGAGTCGACCTGTGATGCCTGGGATCGAAGCTCGTCGACTCGTGTCTTGAAATTATGAAATCAATAATAAATGAGTTAATAAATTTCTAGAAATAAAATTTTAAAAATTAAACAGATACTACATAAATCTAATTTCTTACCGCAACCTCCCGTGATCGCGTATCGACCCAAGAGCCGTCCCTCCTGGTGTGTGTCGCCCTGAATAGACGAAACTCACCAGGATCTCTGCCCTCCTGCTCAGTCTATAACAATAAAAAAATGATATTAATAAAAATATTTGTAAAGAACTAAAATAGTAATTAAAATATTTATGTTTTCTTACCATACGCCGTCTGTGCTCCTGAATCGAAATGGAGCCCGATGTATGACAGGAGAGACCCGTGCCACGACCGCCCTTCTCAGATCGGCGGTTCGTGCTGGCTGATGCGGACCTCCTGCGCCAGCCATCGGACTCCCAGGCCTGCTGCCACTCGTGCCAAATACCCTCTGGCACGTGCGCAGGACGCTGACCCGACGACCTCCAACGATGAAGCATGTCGGAGTATCGGCGTCGCGTCAGAGCCTCCCATGCTGCCCTAATGGCATCATGGGTAGCAGGATCCCACGTAAATTTTTTCTGCATTAAAATAAACAGTTAGTTTCTGAATTTATTAACTTTAAAGAATTATATATCACTGCTAAATTGTATTTAATAAGTTTACCTGAAACTCAAAAAAATAAAACTCCCTCGTGGCCGGCGATACGTGGCGCCAATTGTAGCCACTGGGATCTGCACGCCTCTGAAAAACGGCGCTGATGTGGCTGGAGACATGATGCTGCTCAATGAATCTGTTAAAAAAATGCAAGTTTATAAGTTAATGACTTAAAAACATTAACAAATATTTGTAATTAATATATACTTACATCCCCTGAGCATCAAGTCGAAGTAAAGTGCGGCCGAAGGTGGAAGAACTCTCGGAGGTCTGTGCCGATCGGGTAGATGGTAATACTGCTGCAGAGGTCGAAGGCTGCGCCTCTGCTGGAGATCCAAACTCTCCATCTCCGACGCTCATGTGATCTGATGTCGAAGGATCCAAACTACGTCTCTGCTCACCCAATCTGTCGTCGGTAGATCTACCTCTGCCCCTCATACTGAAAATACTAAGGATTCACACAATTAAATTACGATTAATGATTGACTATGTAAGAATTTAACACTTATAAAAAAAAGTTAAATTTTAAAAAACCTTTATGTTTAATCGTTGTCATTTGTTTCGTGAAATGTTGGTTCAACATCCGATGCCGTATCGGATTGCGAATCAGTTTCATTATCGGAAGGAAATCGAACATTTGCATCCGCAATTTCTTGGACATCACCACTTGGATCGATAAGTGATGTTTCAGGAGCTCTTGTGTCGTCCTCAATTGCATGCAGTTCCATCTCATCCTCTTGAAATGCAGGGCACTCGGCGGATTGACTTGATGAACTCTCCTCTAATACGATTGTTGAACGTGGGACGATTTTAGAAACGGCCCACCAATCTCGCTTGTCGTTGCGCAAACTTGGATATCC
Organism: Calamus simplicifolius; assembly: GCA_900491605.1. Lineage (NCBI taxonomy): Eukaryota > Viridiplantae > Streptophyta > Magnoliopsida > Arecales > Arecaceae > Calamus > Calamus simplicifolius. The sequence goes on along the minus strand of UESW01004562.1, from coordinate 5,496 downwards.
GCAGTAAAAGACTTGCTGAGCTTGGGATGCAAGGATGAATGGGTCATATTTCTGTAATCTTCGTCGATGGTTCACTTCAACCAAATTATAGTCGTTATGAACCCTTTTGCCCACAGGAATTATCGGATCGAACCAATCACAACGAAACAATACGGTTCGTTTTAAAGGCCAACCGGGATATTCAACTTCAACCACCTCTACTAACTTTCCATAATAATCCTGCATATTTGCTCCAACACTTTCTCCTTTTACACACACGCCCCAGTTCTGAGTGCCTCTTGAAGCTGCTAATCGTTCAATCTGAAATTTGTACCCATTTACAAAATAGCCAGTAGAGGTTGTTACGGTCTTCAATGGCCATTGCGATAGACATTTAATGAAAATATTGTCGGTTGTCGACCATGGACCGTTGACCTATAAATTAATAAGCTATTGACATCCAATTCAAAAAATAATTGCCATTATCGAAATTGATTGAGTGATACTACTCACAAATTCATAAAACCAGTAAGCAAACTCCGTTTCTAATTTCTGCCCAATTGCAACTTGACTGATGTCGGGATTCATCTGTCGTTGTCTATCACAAAACATCCTTATGGGATGAAAAGGATGAAAACTACTGTTAGAAATTAAATATTATGGTATATTATTATATAAATTTAAATTTTCAATTTAGCATTGAAGTATACACTTACTCAATATATGGATCGACTTCTCGACAGTTCATTAGGATGTAATAATGTGCTGCATTATACTCCATATCGCTAAGATTTCTTGACTTCTGCCCACCAAATGAACGGCCGATAGCTTTAAAAATTGATATTCTACCGTCATTAGCTTCTGCTTCGTCCACACATACGTCATCGTTACGACCATGATTTCGGCTCCTCGTGTGGACGTGACCCTCAAAGTAATGCGAGGCAAAAGCTGAAACTTCTTCGACCAAGTGTGCATTGCATATAGAACCTTCAACCCTAGCCTTATTACGCACATTATTTTTTAACTTCTTAAGATACCTATATGTAAAGTTGCAACAAAAAATTAATGAATTTTTCAAGCAATGAAATAATATTTCAAATGTCAACATATCTTAATGATGTATATATTTACCTCTCGAATGGATACATCCAGCGATACTGCACAGGACCAGCTATGCTCGCTTCGTATGGCAAGTGAACCGGTAAATGCTCCATTGAGTCAAAAAAACTGGGAGGAAATATTCGCTCAAGCTTGCATAAAATAATTAGAATTTCCTCCTCAAGCTTTGCCATTGATGCAGAAGTAATGACTGCGGCAGATAACTCCTTGAAGAATAAGCTGAGCTCCGTAATTGCCTTCCAGACATGTTGCGGAAGCAACTCACGAAAAGCTATAGGTAATAATCGTTGCATGAAAACATGGCAGTCATGGCTCTTCATGCCGAACAACTTGAGCTTATGCATGTCCACACACCTACCGATATTTGAGGCATAACCATCTGAAAATTTTAACCCTCTTAGCCAGTTACATAAAACTTCTCGTGAATTTCTGTCAAGAGTGTAACATGCTTTAGGATAGGTCCCATCGGCACTCCTTCTCAAATCACCTCTTCTACAGTACTGATTAAGTTCTTCTCTTGACTTTGCAGTATCTTTTGTTTTTCCCGGGATGTTTAGCACCGTGTTAAATATGTTATCAAAGAAATTTTTCTCTATGCATGACATCCAAGTTGTGCCGGATGAGATTTGTGCTCCAATAAGGCAAATCCCAAAATATACTTCGCTTCTTCCAGTTATGTTCTTTACATATACGGCTATTTATTCTATCTGCATCTGGTTCCCATGCATACATCAACCCCAAATTCTCTATAGAATCAAATAGATCCGTGCCGGACCTAACCGGTTCGGCAAATTTTGTGACTGCTTTGTTCTTCCGGAAGGCGATCAAGTTACGCCTGTAAGGATGATTTGGTGGCAAGAACTTCCTATGGTTATCAAACCATGACTGCTTACCACTCTTCTGCAATGTAAATGCATCCGAATCATACATGCAATGAGGGCATGCCAGACGTCCAGCAGTGCTCCAACCAGACAACATTGCATATGCCGGAAAATCACTTATTGTCCACATCAAAGCAGCTCTCATTAAGAAATTTTGTTTCATAGAAATGTCGTAGGCTACCACTCCTGTTTCCCACAACATTTTCAATTCGGCCACCAACGGTTGCAGAAAGACATCAATCTTTTCCTTAGGATTTGATGGTCCTGGAACCAAAACGGTTAAAAACATTGCAGGATCTTTCATGCACTTCCACGGAGGAAGGTTATATACAGTCAGTATCACAGGCCAACATGAATACTGTTGCCCCGCTTGACCAAATGGTTGGAAGCCATCGGTACAAAGACCTAATCTCACATTCCTTATATCTTCAGCGAAAACAGGATGATTTTCATTGAACTGCTTCCAAGCCTTTGAATCTGATGGATGCCGCATTTCATCCTCTTTAGATTCATGTTCGGCATGCCATCTCATATCAGCAGCTGTTGCCTCAGATCTATAATCTCTGCAGGCGTGGGGTAAGAGGAAAGTAATGCATCCTCTTGTAAGGCACACTTTTCCTCCTACTTGTACCGGCTCCTCCTTCGGTGTTTTTGAACCTCGATTGCCCACAAATCTTACACCATCTCAGCTCTGAGTCTTCACCCCAAAATATCATACAATTGTTCAAGCAACAATCGATCTTATTAACTGGAAGCCCAAGCCCACGCAACAACTTCTTTGTTGCGTAAAAACTGTCTGCGGCAACATTATCATTTGGCAGAATTTCTTTGATTAACTCAGCTACAGAATTGAACGCCTTTTCTGATAATCGATGTTCTGCCTTAATATTCAACATTCGAGCAGCTGTAGAGAACTGGGAATGACCCTCACACCCAGGATACAATTCTTGATTGGCAGCACGCAACATATCGTAAAATTGTTGTGCTTCTGGATTTGGTTCTTCCATAAATGTATTCTGATTGAAGTCATTACCCGATGCATTCATCACCATTTGTTCATATGTGTTTAAATTCACAAATGGTTCATCTACGGGAATTGACTCTTGTTGGCCTATAACAACTGCTGGAATATCCTCTGGTTCACCATGACAGTACCAAACATAGTAATCAGGAACAAAACCCTTCTTACACAAATGCACCTTAACAGTTTCCACATCTCTGTAGGCTTTATTCTGACACCTGTGGAAGTTGCATGGGCACCTAATCCTAGGCCCATCCATCCATTCAGGTTGGCTACATGCAAATGCGATAAATTCTTCCAATCCATTCAGAAAATCTGGATTCAGCAAGCCATCTTTTATCCTTGCATACATCCATGAGCGAGTCCCGCTCATTTTTGACCGACTTATACAAAGTCTGGTAAACATTAAAAAACCAAAAAATAAAACTATATTAGTATTAATAAATATATAACTAAATTATTTCTTGGGCACAACTAATTAAGGTTAATTACAACCAATTAAATCATTTATAAGTACCAAATAATTTAGATCTAATGCTAGCAAGGACCGATGCATAGGTTCATGGCTAAAGGAGGGCTTGAGTTTGTGTCGGGCCATAAGGCGGTGCGTTTAGTCATTAGACTTCACAAGAATTCAAGTGTCTTAAATAATTCTACCTTCACTCCATGTCTAAAGGTAAGGCCCTATCCATTCAAGAATATTTTTTGTGATATGTTATTCTGCTATTAATTATCATCGATCGGTTATTGAAATTTCGGCAGCATTTCCCCATATGTTCTCCTAATGTGTGGTATATAAGCCACACTAGGAGAACGTATGAGCAAATACAAACCGAAATCTCACCCCACGATGATTACTAGCAGACTAACATGTCACAAGAAATATTCCCAAACTGTCCACCAGGACAATTTGAGAATTTGCAAGACTAAGGCTTACAAATTCTCAAACGGGTCTAAAGGTTAATAGTGCTGTGATTATGAAAGTCCGAAGACAATCGAACTTATGCTTGTTATTCTTAACTTCTTGTGAATTATACATGTAATCACTAACTTTTTTAAGATTATTGTGTCAAATACAAATGTTTGAATACTAAATGTAAATCATTGAAACTACTAATTTGTTGCTGGAAATTAAATAATATACAACAAACTTTTATTTAGCATTTCAAAATGTAATGCATCATTAAGTTTGCAGCAGAATATAAATAATCAAGACATAACAAATGTAAATGAGTATAAATGCACAAATACTATTGTCATAAACATTCTGCTTAAATTAATTATTGCATAAATAATATGTAAATTAAATAAACATTCTGCTTAAATAAGAAAAAAATTTTTTTTTTTCAAGGGGGCGGGGGGTTTCCCCCCCTCCCCCCTGCTATGAAAAATTTTTTTTTTTTTTTTCACAGTGGCCTGGCCACCGTGGCCAGGCCACTGCCGGCCACGGCAACGGCCGTGGCCGGACAAGAAAAAAGGGGGGGGGGGGGTTTCCCCCCTCCCCCCCTGTTAAAAATTTTTTTTTTTTTTTACAGTGGCCTGGCCACCGTGGCCAGGCCACTGCCGGCCACGGCAGCGGCCGTGGCCGGACAAGAAAAGAAAGGGGGGGGGGGGGGTTTCCCCCCTCCCCCCTGTTAAAAATTTTTTTTTTTTTTTTCACAGTGGCCTGGCCACCGTGGCCAGGCCACTGCCGGCCACGGCAGCGGCCGTGGCCGGACAAGAAAGAAAGGGGGGGCGGGGGGGTTTCCCCCTCCCCCCTGTTAAAATTTTTTTTTTTTTTTTACAGTGGCCTGGCCACCGTGGCCAGGCCACTGCCGGCCACGGCAGCGGCCGTGGCCGGACAAGAAAAAAGGGGGGGCGGGGGGTTTCCTCCCCTCCCCCCTGTTAAAAAAAAAATTTTTTTTTTTTTTACAGTGGCCTGGCCACCGTGGCCAGGCCACTGCCGGCCACGGCCGGCCGGACAAGAAAAAAGGGGGGGCGGGGGGTTTCCTCCCCCCCCCCCCTGTTAAAAAAAATTTTTTTTTTTTTTACAGTGGCCTGGCCACCGTGGCCAGGCCACTGCCGGCCACGGCAGCGGCCGTGGCCGGACAAGAAAAAAAGGGGGGGGGGGGGTTTCCTCCCCTCCCCCCTTTAAAAAAATTTTTTTTTTTTACAGTGGCCTGGCCACCGTGGCCAGGCCACTGCCGGCCACGGCAGCGGCCGTGGCCGGACAAGAAACAAAGGGGGGGGGGGGGGGGGGGGTTTCCTCCCCTCCCCCCTTTAAAAAAAAAAAAATTTTTACAGTGGCCTGGCCACCGTGGCCAGGCCACTGCCGGCCACGGCAGCGGCCGTGGCCGGAGAAGACGGCCACGGCAGCGGCCGTGGCCGGACAAGAAAAAAGGGGGGGCGGGGGGGTTTCCTCCCCTCCCCCCTGTTAAAAAAAAAAATTTTTTTTTTATTACAGTGGCCTGGCCACCGTGGCCCCTTGTTAAAAAAAAAAATTTTTTTTTTCATTAC
>UESW01004561.1:781086-797928 GCA_900491605.1 Calamus simplicifolius | reverse complement strand
GTTAGCCCACCTGGGCCTTGATAGCACCACTAGCCCAACAATTATGACCTTCTCAAGGATGACATTATGGTTCTTCAAGACTTCCACAGTTATCTGAACTTATGCAGGTTAAACTTCACCTATGTTACACCAATCCTTAAGAAGGGGCCTTCTTGGTTAAGGATCTTCATCCGATAAGCCTTCTTAATAGAGCATATATAAAATCATCTATAAGATTTTTTTACTTTCAGATTAACTAAGTTTTGCCTCTTTCAATGGATGAAGCACTATCACTATTTATTAAAGGAAGGTCAATTATCCATGAAATGTAAACTCATAAAAGATAGGGCAGCTTGTGAGTGCTTTGTAAGCTTGACTTTGAAAAAGCATTTGAGTTAATTGGTCGTTCCTTACGGATGTGATGGTGGTCCGTGGGTTTCTAATAAATGGACTAAATTGATTTTTTTCTTACTCAAATCGACATTTGTGGTAGTGATTGTTGTTGGGTAATGGGCCAAAATGACCTAAATACCCTAATGGGCCTTGAAAGCCCATTACCGCCTTATGTGTGTGAATGAGAAATTGCAGGGATATTTAGTCCCATATCGGAAAAATCAGAAAGAAAGGTTCACTTATATGGAAACCACTTCCTTGAAGCTTAAGTTCCTTAGGCTCACCACAAGTGGAGAGCTTGAGGGTGATGCTACGCATCACGCATGCGCACGCGCACGCGCACGCGCACGCGTGTGCGAAGGGCGCAATGGGCACTTTGCACTTTGCACTTTGCAAGTGTGCATCGTCGCGAGAGCTTGAGGGGCTTTAAATTTTTATAGATCAAGATGATCCGACGGTGGAGATTGATCGGATCAAGATAAGGGACCGAGATCAATTGATCGTTGATCGATCGGATGAAGGGTCGAGATGCGTGATCAAATCATAATCTTGATCACGATCCAACGGCTGACATCCGTCGGTTGACTAGTCAAGTTGACTAGTCAACAGGACGGTTGGTTGACCAGTCAACAGAACGATTGGTTGACCAATCAACATGACGGTTATGATAAGGTGTCCGTTCGATCGTACGGTTGTGATAGGCATCCACCTATCTGATAACGTGATCATCAGATCATGATGATGAAAAGACTTATCAGGATAAGGATAGACTTATCTGATCGGTTGATCTTCAGATCAACCATGAAAAGGCTTATCCGATCGCCTGATCTGAAGATCACGATGTCTAAAGGGCATATCAAGGTGATAAGCCCTTAACCCTCACATCCTTTGATAATAGAATTTAAATTTAATTAAATTCGTAGGGTTGCTTCCAAGGGGCACCTAAAAACATATAAATAGGACCCTAGACCCTCTCATTTCAATCAATCCCAAGCCATTCCAAATTGAGTTCAATTTGAATCAATTCTAGTCTTCTTCTCTCTTAGGCATTTGCATACTTTCCTAAGGATAGTATAGCAATAGTGCATTAAAAAGAGAGTAGCATTCTTGGTTCGAAAGTTTTGATGAATTGTAGTGCTACTTTCATCAAAAGGAGACTGTTGTATCCTGGGAGACAATCGTCATACTGACCGTAAGCACCATTGCGGGATGAAATTGTCTTAAGGACATAGAGTAAAACTCTAGCCTCAGTCTGATTCATTAGGTAGCCACCATCTGCCAACATACCCACCTAACATCTTAAGACAATCTTCCTGCTACCACGGAAGTGCTGCTGCAGATGACTACTATGACGACATCCATTCAAGCCGAGAGATCGGAGAAATTCTCTGGCACGGATTTCAAGAGGTGGCAACAGAAGATGCTGTTCTACCTCACAACTCTGAACCTGGTCAAAGTGCTGAATGAAGATCCGCCTATCCTAAAGGAAGGGGAGATCGACAAGCAAGTCATTGCTGCGGTGGAGGCATGGAAGCACTCGGACTTCCTTTGCAAAAATTACATCCTGAATGGTCTGGACAATACCCTGTACAATGTGTACAGCAGTATTGCGACTGCCAAGGAGTTATGGGCATCCCTGGATAAAAAGTACAAGACAAAGAATACTGGACATAAGAAGTTTGTGGTTGGAAGGTTCTTAGACTATAAGATGGTCGACCACAAAATAGTTATGAGCAAGTCCAAGAGCTCCAGATTATCCTACATGAGATACATGCAGAGAGAATGTCTCTCAGCGAGTCATTCCAGGTAGCTGCCATAATAGAGAAGCTACCACCACTATGGAAGGACTTCAAGAACTACCTAAAGCATAAGCGGAAAGAGATGGGACTTGAAGACCTAATTGTCTGCCTAAGGATCGAGGAGGACAATAAGAGCCAAGATAAGAAGGCAGGAGGACAACCTGCTGAGCCAAAGGCCAACCTCATAGAAGGGAAGAAGAAACGCAAGTTTCCAGGCGAAGGCTTTAAACAGAAGAAGGGCAATCCAAAGAAATATAAGTTTAAGGGAAAGTGCTTTGTTTGTGGAAAGCAAGGATACAAATCCAAGGACTGCTGTTTCAAGGATAAAGAAAATAAAAAAATCAACGTTACTGAAACCCTATCCAAAGAGGTATCCGAGATAATGCTGTCAGCTGTTGTATTTGAAGCAAACATGGTTGACAAAGCAAATGAGTGGTACATCGACACTGGAGCTACCAGACATGTCTGCTCTGATAAGAGTATGTTCTCATCATATACTCCTATCAATGGTAGAAATTTGGTCATGGGTAACTCCGCTACATCCAAGATAGAAGGACTTGGCCACATCGTTATGAAGATGACATATGGCAAGGAGCTTCTACTGAATGATGTGCTACATATCCCTGACATTCGAAAGAATCTCATATCAGGCTCCCTCCTAAGCAAACATGGCTTTAGGATGGTCTTTGAGTCTGATAAATTTGTACTCACTAAGGGGGGATATTTATTGGAAGGGGTTACTTGAATAATGGATTATTCAAGGTGAATGTAATGACTGTACACAGAAACCTTGAAATGAATAAAGCTTCTTCTTCTGCTTATATGATTGACTCCTCTTGTTTATGGCATGATAGATTAGGACATGCGAATTTTAATTCATTATGAAAATTAATGAAATTGAAATTATTACCTAATCATGAAATCGATCCACATTACAAGTGTGAAGTGTGTGTTGAAGCTAAGTTAGCAAAAACACCATTTCCATCAGTTGAAAGAAATACTGAACCTCTTGACTTAATTCACAGTGATCTATGTGACTTAAAGTCAATTCAAACTAGAGGAGGTAAAAAGTATTTTATAACATTTATAGATGATTCAACAAGATACTGCTATATGTATCTACTAAAGTCTAAAGATGAGGCTTTAGAAATGTTTAAATGTTATAAGAATGAAGTTGAAAATCAACTTGGCAAAAAGATTAAGGCCATAAGGAGTGATAGATGTGGTGAATATGATGCACCTTTTGACGAATTTTATCAGGAGCATGGCATTATTCATCAAACTACTGCTCCTTATTCGCCTCAATCTAATGGAATTGCGGAACGTAAAAACTGCACATTAAAAGAAATGATGAATGCTATGTTAATAAATTCTGGTACACCACAGAATTTATGGGGAGAAGCAATTCTCTCAGCAAATCATATTCTTAATAAGATACCTCTTAAGAAGAAGGAAGTGACTCCATATGAGTTAGAAAGGAAAGAAGCCTTCTTACAATTACTTAAGAGTGTGGGGTGTCTAGCTAAAGTAGCTATTCCGGACCCCAAAAAGGTCAAGATAGGACCTAAAACTGTTGATTGTATATTTATCAGATATGCACATAATAGTAGTGCATATCGCTTTCTTGTGTATAAATCAGATATAACTGATATACAGAAAAATACAATAATGGAATCAAGGAATGCAACATTCTTTGAAAATATATTTCCAAGTAAAAGAAAATTAGAAATAAGTTCAAATAAAAGAACTTATGATGATAATACTGCTAGTAGTAGTCATCAGGAAGAATATCCTGAAGATGAACCCAAACGCAGTAAGAGACCAAAAGTTGCTAAGTCCTTTGGTCCTGATTATGTAACTTATATGTTACAAGATGAACCTCAGACATTCAAAGAGGCAATGTCTAATCCAGAAGCATCCTTTTGAAAAGAAGCTGTCAATAATGAAATTGAGTCCATCATGCATAATCATACCTGGGAGTTGGTAGACCTACCATCTGGTATGAAACCTTTAGGGTGCAAGTGGATATTTAAGAAAAAGCTAAAAGCTGATGGATCAATTGACAAGTATAAAGCCATATTAGTGGCTAAGGGCTTCAAACAAAAAGAAGGTATAGACTTCTTTGATACCTATTCACCAGTAAGTAGAATAACATCTATAAGAATGTTAATAGCTTTTGCAGCTATTAACAATCTTGAAATTCATCAAATGGATGTTAAAACTGCTTTTCTGAATGGTGAATTAGATGAAGAAATATACATGGAACAACCTAAGGGATTTATTGTTCCAGGATAAGAAAAGAAGGTGTGTAGACTTGTTAAATCCTTATATGGATTAAAGCAAGCACCTAAGCAATGGCATATAAAATTGATAATGTAATGTTATCAAATGGATTCAAAATAAATGAATGTGACAAATGCATATATGCCAAATCCCTATCTAAAGGGTATGTGATAATCTGCTTATATGTAGATGACCTGTTAATCATTGGTAGTAATACTGAAATGATTAAACAGACTAAGAAAATGTTGATCAAACATTTTGATATGAAAAATATGGGTGTTGCAGATGTTATACTAGGAATTCGAATCACTAGAACATCTGAGGAAATAATATTATCTCAATCTCATTATATTGAGAAAATATTAAATAAGTATAAAAAGTATGATACTAGCCCGGTGAAAATACCTGTAGATATTAATCTACATTTGGCTAAGTATACTGGAGAACCCATATCTCAATTGGAATACTCACGTATAATTGGCAGTTTAATGTATGTCATAAATTGTACTCGTCCTGACATAGCATATGTTGTCAATAAGTTGAGTAGATTTACAAGTAATCCAGGTCCAAATCATTGGACAGCTCTAATAAGGGTATTAAGATATCTGCGATATACCCTAAGTTATGGATTACATTATTCAAGATATCCAGCTGTATTAGAAGGATACAGTGATGCAAATTGGATATCTAACACAGAAGATACAAAATCCACAAGTGGATATGTATTCACCTTAGGAGGAGGTGCTGTGTCGTGGAAATCTTCTAAACAAACTTGTATAGCTCGATCCACTATGGAATCTGAGTTTATTTCCTTAGAAAATGTAGCTGAAGAAGCAGAATGGCTTCGAAACCTTTTAGAAGATATTCCATGTTGGCCAAAGCCTGTGTCTGTAATATGCATACATTATGATAGTCAATCGGCAATATGCAAAGCACAGAATAAGATGTATAATGGTAAGTCTAGACATATACGTCGTAGACATAATACCATTAAGCAGTTACTTGAAATTGGTATAATTTCTATTGACTATGTTCAGTCAAAGAAAAACCTAGCGGATCCATTAACAAAGGGGTTACCAAGAGATCAAGTAAACTGTTTATCGAGGGGAATGGGTTTAAAACCTATAACTAAAAAATCTTCATAGTGGATACCCAACCTAGCTGACTGGAGATCCCAAGATCTAGGTTCAAAAGGGACAACTAAATTATGAAGAGACTTGATAGCACTAAGGATGTACAATCCTACTCATTCCTATGATAATTGATGCTACATGCTAAAGGTACTAGGATAAGCATTGCTTTTAATGATTCTTATGACATGAACATCATGTGGGTATAGCAGGATACTCTAATAAGAATCACCTATGTGAGTGTGAACTGGGTCAATTCTATGAGAATTTTAAGGTTTTAATTCTCTGAAGCACTCATGAGACCAGGAGTTGTTCGGGGCCAAAATGAACACAACCATGAGAACCAAAAGAATGCTCGGAAAGAAGTTGTGTGATTGTTATTGTCTTAGTTTACACAAAACGCTGAAAGGTTCAAGACATCAGTTCACCTTTTAGCAAGTAAACTCGATAACAACTCACTAAGGAAGGTTCAAAGCCACAAGCTACCTATCCCGATACAACTTCATCCCATTATACTCTCTTTAGTGTGTCTGCATATTCATTTGCATTAAAATCCTTTTATGTGGGGGTTTGCCTTTGCTGATCTCTGATGATCTTTGATCTAAGTCCAATTTTCATTCATGTAGGGGATTGTTGGGTAATGGGCCAAATAGATCCTAAATATCCTAATGGGCCTTGAAAGCCCATTACTGCCTTATGTGTGTGAATGAGAAATTGCGGGGACATTTAGTCCCATATCGGAAAAATCAAGAAAGGAAGATTCACTTATATGGAAACCACTTCCTTGAAGCTTAAGTTCCTTAGGCTCACCATAAGTGGAGAGCTGAGGGTGATGTGTAGCATCACCCTCGCGCACTTTGCACTTTGCACTTTGCACTTTGCACTTTGTACTTTGTACTTTGTACTTTGTACTTTGCATGTGCGCATCGTCGCGAGAAGCTTGAGGGGCTTTAAATTTTTTATAGATCAAGATGATCCGACGGTGGAGATTGATCGGATCAAGATAAGGGGCTGAGATTAATTGATCGTTGATCGATCGGATGAAGGATCGAGATGCGGTGATCAAATCACAATCTTGATCACGATCCAACGGCTGACATCCGTCGGTTGACTAGTCAAGTTAACTAGTCAATAGGACGGTTGGTTGACCAGTCAACAGGACGGTTGGTTGACCAGTCAACATGATGGTTATGATAAGGTGTCCGTTCGATCGTACGGTTGTGATAGGCATCCGCCTATCTGATAACGTGATCATCAGATCACGATGATGAAAAGGCTTATCAGGATAAGGATAGACTTATCTGATCGGTTGATCTTCAGATCACAGCCATGAAAAGGCTTATCCGATCGCCTGATCTGAAGATCACGATGTCTAAAGGGCATATCAAGGTGATAAGCCCTTAACCCTCACATCCTTTGATAATAGAATTTAAATTTAATTAAATTCGTAGGGTTGCTTCCAAGGGGCACCTAAAAACATATAAATAGGACCCTAGACCCTCTCATTTCAATCAATCCTAAGCCATTCCGAATTGAGTTCAATTTGAATCAATTCTAGTCTTCTTCTCTCTTAGGCATTTGCATACTTTCCTAAGATAGTATAGCAATAGTGCATTAAAAAGAGAGTAGCATTCTTGGTTCAAAAGTTTTGGTGAATTGTAGTGCTGCTTTCATCAAAAGGAGACTGTTGTATCCTGGAAGACAATCGTCATACTGACCGTAAGCACCATTGCGGGACGAAATTGTCTTAAGGACATAGAGTGAAACTCTAGCCTCAGTCTGATTCATTAGGTAGCCACCATCTGCCAACATACCCACCTAACAATTGTTAATGAAAGTCCAAATAAATGGATTAAATGTGAACAAGGGCTTCCATAAGATGATTCTCTCTTCTTTGGCTATTCGTTTTGGTTGCGGATGTCTGTACTTACCAGATTGTTGAAGCAGGAAAAGGTTAAACTAGTCAAAAGCATCAGAAACACCTCATTTTTGTACATTAGGAGTCTACATTTTGCATATAACTCCGTGCTATTCTTTGCAACAAAAATGGAGTCTTTGTTAAAGCAATTCTCTAGGCTTTGAGAATGTATCAAGTTCAGGATCAATTTTTATAAAAACTTGGTGATTTGTTTGAATGTGGATGAGGAGATAATTCAAACCTTCGCTACACTATTGAATTGTAAGAGAGGTAGTGCACCATTCACTTGTCTAGAACTTTCATTGAATGATTGTAAAGTCCCTAAACAACATTGGTGGTCACTGATAGAAAAGATAAAGATGAGACTTGCCTCCTAGAAGGGTAGTTTACTTTCTATTAGTGGGAAACTGCTTTGTCAACTCAATTCTAACTACTTTACCTTCTTATTGCATGCCAATTTTCTATTTGTTAAAATGGTTGAGCCGTATAATTGATAAGTTAAGAAGAGCTTTCCTCTAAAAAGGAAAAGAATCTATTTGCGGTCTCCATTGTCTAGTAAATCATGATATGATTAGTCGGGGGAAAAGAGAAGAGGGTCTTGACATTAAGAATCTGAATCACGTGAATGCTGTGTTCCTAGCTAAATGGGCGTAGAAGTTCCTAAGGGGATAGGAGGAACCAAAAAATCCATGATTCAGATTAATCACTAAGGCTGTGTTCGATTCCAAAAACACTATCTCGGGATAAATGTACGGGATAGTATTTTTTCAGGGGATATCCCTATAGATATCCTTTGATTATCCTAGAAAAAGTATCAAATGCAACAATAACTTTTTCAGGGAACAACTTTTTGTTATCCCTTTTGTTGTATTTGATTGAAGGGATAAAGAGAGGATATCCCCAAAAAAAATTTTAAACCCCAAACTACCCCCAACAAACTTCTGCTAAGAGAGGGAGAGAGAGAACTCCGGTCGTCGCGGTCGCCTGGCGGAGGCGGTCAGGGAGTTCGCGGAGGATCCGGTGAGGGTTGTTGACCGGGGAGCTGGAATCCTTGTCCCGGATGAATATGACAGCGGCGATCCGGCCGCTGTGGGTCCAGAGCTTGGCCTTGACGACGTAGAGCAAGAGCGATGGCCGCCATGGCTATGGGTCTTCATATGGATAGAGAAATCGCCCTGGACCTCGTGAAGAAGGGCGGCACTCTTCTCCTCCTGGACGTTCCCCTGTTCACTCTCTTCGGTATCGACACCCAGGTCCTCTTCCTGGTCACTTTCAAATCTTGGAAATCCTAAGAACCTTTTCCCCTTTCTTTCCAAGCTAAGTAGTCTAGTCCAGTTGAATGGTTACTGTTCTTGATTTGTAATCAAAAATCCACTTGGTGTAGAGGACAAAGACGCTGCTGATAAAATCCGGAATTTTGAAATTGCGAGGAATTATAATGGCTTATGTTTGCTTAAATTTTGATTGATTAGGGCTCTTTCTTGGAGATTTTGGATGAAGAATAATTCTTTTATAATAGTAAACTTAATTTCTTTGAATATTGATGGCCGAAGGTGATAGCACTGAGTTTTGCTGTGGTAATACGGTAGAGTGGTTTGAAAGAAAGGAGGTGGATAGGTCTCTTTATGGTGTTATGCTCCATTAATCAATGAATCTGATACATATCCAAAGTTTTTGACATGAGTTCAGCTTGCAAACTTATGAATATACATGCTTCAAGCTGGATCACAAGTCTAGATTATGGTGTCCCCAATGTGGCAAAATGCAGCAGGCTGATCTTTGAAGCAAGTGATCTTGTTGAAAATCCTAAAATTTGGAATGTCAGATGATTCGAGTGTTGGAATTGCTTGCAGAGGTGTTGCATCAATGCGCGTCGCAGCCCCTGCACCAGTAGCAACTTGCTTTCCATACCAATGAGCATATCCTCTTATGGTGCAAAAGGCTTGTTCCTACAGTGTATCAGTTCCCTATTGACCTAGTATACATCCAAATAGAAAATTAGCTTCAATTTATTCAAAGTTATTGCAATTCTAAGGAACATTGACTTACCGAGATCACACTGTCCCACTATTCATCAGTATTGGCAGGGATTTGTCTCTTTGGATCCCAACCCCAACCAGACAAAGTCGCCAAGTAATGATATCGACGAAAATTTTTTCTCAAATTCTTCATTCTATTTTGCATATTCTGAATGGTGTATTTGGTTTTAGCCTCTATATTGAACCGTTCAAGAACCCTAAGGAGAGCGGGCTTAGTAAATGTGTTTTCGGATGTACCACCCCTAAGAAACTCCTCCTTCAGTAATTGACAAGATTTTATCCTCTTCATCGGTCCAGTTAGTGACCCTAGCACGAGATGATTCTGTATCACCGCTCTTGGAAGTGCCAACCATGGTTCTTCTTTTGTGTGCCTAATTATTCGATGAGGTACAAAAGGCAAAAAATAGTCATGCTAATGGTTATGTATGATGCATACGACAAACAGATAAAAATAAAGAACGTATAAACATCATATCTTACTAGCGTGAAGTAGCATATATCCTCATATTATTATTTTCTTGATGATAAAATCATTTTATAAATATCATTTCCATTGGTTTAAGAATGAAAATCGTAATCCCTTCACATCCTCACCTCCCTTTAGCCTCGATGTCTACCGAGATGGATCCCAGCGGAAATCAGGCATCCATATCTTCTTCTTAAGAACTTATCAAGAGAGTAAAAAATAATTATCACATATACAAATGGATACTTTCTTCACATCAAGTGAAAATATTATTCCTACAATATTGTAAGATAGAAAATGGAAGAAAAATGGAACTCAAAATCACTAAAAAGATAAAGAGAAATCTGGAAAGAGAAATCCTTACAAAATTAAATTATAAAATATTTTTTTAAAAAAAATTGTGATCCGATCAACCTCCGCAAGATCACTACCATCGGCTCCCTTGCGGACGAGTTTTGGCAGAACCCTGCAAACTCGATCGCTCTCGCAAACGAAGAAATTGCCTCAAAAAATGGGTTTAATGCGGGTTTTGGGGCAGAGTGCGTCTGCTATCATCATATCAAAACCCAACAAAAATCATCGCATAACAGCAATAAAGCAATTGAAAAAACAAAACAAGACAATAGCATAAGATTGTTCCAACTAAGAAGGGCCCGAAAAATCACAGGGATCAGATCCAGGTGAGTCAAGACTGGATTTAATCTCGCATGTGTATAAAAAAATTATTGTTCGGATCGAAGGGATTCGAGATCCGAACAAGAAGCTTATCTTGCTTTCAAAAATTCTCAAAATCATCAAATGAAACCCTAAAAATCTCTTATCATCGCCAAAAACAAAAGAAAACAATACAACGATAAATATGCGAGTAAAAAAAATACATGCGCTAGAAGAGGAAAGACTGCTTCCGAAGAGGAAGAGGAGGAGACCGATGAGGGATGAGAGAGCCGGTGACCAAGAGGAGACCGATTAAAAAAAAATCAATTAGCATTTAGAACTTTATTCTATTCCAATGAACAAATACACACCCATAATCTCCATACCCATAACAAAATAGGGACAGATATCAAAATAGGTCTTCGAACCCTAACTTGAGATCGAGTCGGATCTAGAAGAAAAAAAAGGAAAAAGAACTTACCTGAGACAAGTTCCGAAAGATGGGAGCAGAGATCGGAAGACGGGAGCACAAATCAAAAATCCAGCATTCAACGACCACTATTCGGGAGCAGAGATCGAAAGACAGGAGCAGAGATCGGAAGATGGGAACAGCCTTCGAAAATCCAGGGTTCAATGTCCATGAGTTCGGGAGCAGAGATCGGAAGACGAGAGCAGAGAACGGAAGACATGAGTAGAGCTTAGAAGATGGGAGAAGGGCGATGGCTGCTCGAACGGGAGGTAGACGAAAGAGATCCTAGGGTTATAAAAATTTTTTATAATGCCAACTATGCCCTCAAGGGATAGCTAAAGGGATTTTCAGCTATTCCTGGGGTCCCTGAGGAATAACTTCAGGGGATAACCCATGGTTAAACATGGGTTATCCCCTCTGGTTAATCTTTTTCAGAGATAACCTCTGCAACTACAGTTTTTGGGGATAAGAGGGAATATCTTAGGGATATCACCTCTTATCCCATGTATCAAACAGTACCTAAGGCTTATTACTCGCGATGTCATTTTTGCATGAGAAAGTCGGGTAGATTTTGGAAGGATCTTCATTTTAGAAGGATCTTTGTAAAGAGTTGGACATCTTTTGGAACTGCTTGACCTTCAGACTTGAGGATGGAAGGAGCATTAGGTGTTGGGAGGATAGTTAGTTAGCTCCAACCTCCCTCTTATCATTCCATGGGGAGCTATATGAGAGAGATACTAGGAAATAATGGTTAGTTAACTCGATGTGGATTTATAGAGTACAGAAGTGGAGAGTACATCTACAAGGCCCCCTTACTGCCTCAGAGCATCAGTAGCTGCAATAGCTCCTATGTCTTTTGTCCTTCATGTCCCTAATATGTAGGCAGATGTACTAGTCTAGAAACTAGACAAGGATGGTAGCTACTCTGTTCTTTCTCTATACAAAGTCATCGACAACCATAGAGTAAAATTTTTATGGATTGGTATGGAAGGCTTTTGCTTCAAAAAAGGTTAAGGATTTTCTTTGGCTTGCCATTCTTAATAAGCTACACATAAGGAACTTGTTTATGAAAAAAGAATGGCCAATGAGTGCTGGATATGTGATGTGTGGAGCTAATTAGGAATTGAAGACATTTATTTATGAACTACTCTACCACAAGGTCAATTCTGGAGCACTTAGTCATTTGGGGAAAAGAAGATTGCTTATCAGCATTCATAGGCTCTGGTTAGACTGGAGGAGGAAGAAGGTACTAGTAAACCAAAGGAAAGTTTGGGTCCAACTAGTTATGGCTTTTTTGTGGCAAGTGTAAATTGAAAGGAATGTTAGGATCTTCTTGAAAAAGAATGAAGAACGGCTCCTAAGCCTTGATTACTCAAAAAATATTGGCGAGTTTCAATGTTTAGGGTAACTGAAGTGGTTGGAACCCCATAGAATTACTTGTAATATGTGTTCTTCTTCTCATAATCCATATTCATTGTAAATATCACCGATCTTAATAAAATTGGTGGGGGAATCTTTTCTTCCCTCGCTCTTCCTTTCTTAAAAAGAAAGGGGACATATAGCCGAGTTTAGATTTCTTTAGTTTGCTTTGATCCACAAATGGAAGCTTGGTGATGCAGAATGGCCTATCACATGTATACCATGATCGATGGGTAGTCTTGAGAGAAGGGGGTGGCAGTTTAGGGAAAAAGGAGTAGTGCTCAGAGAAATAATGTTTAAGAGAAGTGGTTTAGCTCAAGTTCCAACAAATATATGATCTATTTCTTGGAGAAAGATTGGCACAAAAAAAAAAAAAAAAAGTTCCTTACCTGGCTCTTTGTGCTTTCGAGTTTTCAGTTTTAGTAATTTATTCTCTAGTGTTAGAACATTTTTTCAGAGTCAAACATGATAGCGTAACCTGATCGAGATGGCCAGTAATTGCCTAGCATACTATATGAAGAATTTGCTTTATGATTAAAAAAACATAATAAAGCCTTGAATTCTCTTGTGACTTCTTAATAAAGATAAAAACTAACTCCACTACCTAATAGTTTTTTCTCACAAGATAGGTTCTTTGCCTTTATAAAGGGAGCATTATTAATTAATTATTACAGATATATGTTGGAAGCTACACCGCACACCTTCACCATTAGTGCCAAAAAATATCTTTTTTGAAAGTTTAGTGCTGCTTATTTTTATAAGCTTCCACTTAAGATGCCTTATTCCTTCACATTCACTAATCGCTTAGTTCATTATTTTAATGATCTGCTTAATTTGAATGCGATGCGAGTAGTACGGTTGCTTGCTCAAGAATAATTAACATAAGAGCTTGTAATGTTCTCAAATTTTGTAATGATGTATGACCTGTATCTAGCTAACATGAACTTTGTGGGTTTCATTGGCATTGCATTCCTGATTAACGTGGCCAAACGGTTCACTAGCTGGGCAGCGTATTTGCTAATGAAAGTGGGGAGGATCTTCCACTAATAAGTACAAAGAAATAGCAATATCCCGTTTGATCATTGTCGGGTGACGGAGATTGACAATATTATAATGGAGCATATATATAGGTTTCAACCAGTGTCATATGCATTGCTACTATAGAATAATTGATCCTGAACTTTTGTCACGCACAAGTTGACAACAAGGTCTCTTTGTACATAATCGCATACTAAAAATAAGTTAGATCTAATCACATTAGTTGCAAATAAAAGTAGTGACCTTTGCAACACATGAAGCTATTTCTTTTTCTTAATTGTTTCAAGGTTGAATTTAGCCATCAGGCAAACAACAGATATGATATGTAGAAACAAATGAAGATGGTTCATAAAATTGACATCAAATGGTTCCAATAAATGCCAATATTCATTGCGATATTTTATGAGTATGAATGACAATGATCATCTCATGTGCGTCTGCACGACCCAGGTTGTTCTACTTCCATAGGCGTCTGGAAATATGGATGCAGCATGAAATATACATGATTCCAAGCATTTCTTTTTCTTTTTCTTTCTCCCATATTAATGGGAGAGGTTTTGTTTGCATTTGTTTGGGACCTATTGATGCTTGATCACCAGAAAGATAGAAAAATTTTCTTTGTGCAAGATCTCCGGCTGAAGGAAGAATGGAAAAATCTCCCCTTCTTCCTGAATTCCAGCCCCTTTTATACTTCTTGAATTTTCGAAGAAAAAATCGCTCCCTGGCTTTCATCATCATGCCGTTAGCTTCAAGTCATATTTTCCTTTCTTTTCTTTTTTCTTATCAAATGAGATTAATGTGTAAGATTAGTGTATAAGATTAGTGGTCAGCCACAGCGAGGGCTTGCCACGTGATGGTTTACTGTTAATCAACACCAGAGGCATTAAGGAACTTGCCCTGGAAGTCAAGGATCGTCATGATGGGTTTTGATCTTCCCAAGGAATGTCAGAGTTAGTGGAAAGTTATCTGACTCTAAAACAGGTGCTCAGTATCTCCTTTATTTGAGCTTTTCGATGAATGGTGACGTTCTGCGTTTGTCTTATCCAAGCCATATAAAGCGCTATGATGTTTGATAATTCTTGGGCTCTGTTCCAGACACGACAGCTTGTAGCGTTAAGTGCTCCTGATATGGAAATAGTTTTGAGAGGTCGGGGCATATAGCCCAAAGCAGGGGGCCGTCCAGGACCGGGAGGTCGCTCAGGACCTGGGGGGCCACCCTTGACCAGGGGGCCACCCAGGACCTGGGGGCCACCTTTGACCGGGAGGCCGCCCAGACCCTAGAGGCTGCCCATAGCTCGGGAACCGCCCAGAGCTTGGGGGCCGTCCAGGACCTATGGGCCGCCCAGACCCTGAGGGCCGCCCAGGACCAGGAGGCCGCCCAGACCCTGGAGGCCGCCCAGAAGTCGGGGACCGCCCAGAGCTTGGCGGCCGTCCAGGACTTGGGGGCCGCCCAGGACCGGAAGGCCGCCCAGACCCTGGAGGCTGCCCAGAGCTCGGGGACCGCCCAGAGCTCGGGGGCCGTACAGGACTTGGGGGCCGCCCAGGACCGGGAGGCCGCCCAGACCCTGGAGGTTGCCCAGAGCTCGGGGACCGCCCAGAGCTTGGGGGCCGTCCAGGACCTAGGGGCCGCCCAGACCCTGGGGGCCGCCAGGACCTGGGGGCCGCCCAGGACCTGGGGGCCACCCAGGACCGGAAGGCCGCCCAGACCCTGGAGGCCGCCCAGAAGTCGGGGATCGCCCAGAGCTTGGGGGTCGTCCAGGACTTGGGGGCCGCCCAGGGCCGGGAGGCCGCCCAGACCCTGAAGGCTGCCCAGAACTCGGGGACCGCCTAGAGCTTGGGGGCCGTCCAGGACTTGGGGGCCACCCAGGACCGAGAGGCCGCCCAGACCCTAGAGGCCGCCCAGAACTTAGGGACTGCCCAAAGCTTGGGGGCCGTCCAGGACTTGGGGGCCACCCAGGGTCGGGAGGCCGCCCAGACCCTGGAGGCTGCCCAGAACTCGGACCACCCAGAGCTTTAGGGGCCGTCCAGGACTTGGGGGCCACCCAGGACGGAGGCCGCCCAAACCCTAGAGGCCGCCCAGAACTCAGGGTCCTGTGCCGAGGGTTCCAACGTATTCCCCGGGACCGACCGTGTCTCGACCCGTATTTCATTTCTTGACCATATCATATGCCCCCTCACCTCTGTCCCTTGTGCTCAGCCGCATCGCACGTGCAGAAGGGGAGCGGCAGAAAACCAAATTTAAATTTGTAAATACCATAGATTGACGTTTGAAAAAAGAAAATGAGGCGCGTATCCCTAAGAGGATAGCGCCTTTTCGTCTGTCCAATCCCACTCAGGGGTTGCCGCGTGGTTTTGTGGCGCTCGAGGGGTTATGTTCAAAAATATATAAAAAAGGGGTCTGTCCTCTTTACCTCCTCGCCTTTTATTCTTGTCACGCCTCTTGTATCTTCATTTTTCAAGCCCAGGTTAGTCGACCTTTCTTTCTCCTTTTTCTTCTTCATGGATCCTCGTCAAGACGGGAAAGGCAAGAGCCCTCTGGTCGAGCCCTCCCACGAGGAGATTATCTAGGCACGCCGCCAAGCTCTCGGAGGCGTGACCATTCGAGGGGATCAACTAGCCCTGCGGCTAGCGTCTAGGGCATTATCCCAATCCCCTAGGGTTTCCTCTTCATCCACCAGCCATGAGGTAGGTCTCTCGGTAGCCATCCCTAAGTCCGCCGGTCCAACGGAGATTGCTTCAATCACATCCCCTCAGGATCTTAGGAATCTTAGGGCCCGATTTGAGATCCCCAGCAATATTCGTCTTTCCGTTCCCCTCCCCGAGGATAGGGTCACTCTCACGCAACCGGGGAAGGTCGCGCTGTACGAAGAGTTTTTCAAATGTGGCCTTCGACTGCCTTTGCATCCCTTCTTTGTAAATTTGTTAAATATATACCATCTCATCCCGGCACAGCTTACCCCTAACTCCATCCGCATCGTTTTTTCATTTTTAGTGCTTTGCCATTTCCATGGGGCTCCCCCGGCTTTCCCTATTTAGGGCTTTGTATAGGATTCGGAATCTCATAAGGGATGGTGGTGGAGTTTTGCATCTAGGCCCAGGAGAGTACTAGGGCTCAACCTCCCTTCCAAAATCAAGGGGTGGAAGTCGCAGTTTTTTTATGCTCATCTGGAGGGGTGGATGCGAACTGGGGTGTTCCTGATACCAGCTCTAATTAGAACTCGACTATCGAGGAGAGAGATCAGGAGTTGTTTAATA
>UESW01004561.1:676788-780757 GCA_900491605.1 Calamus simplicifolius | reverse complement strand
GACTAGGGCCGGGCCGAAAAGGCCTTGTCAAAGGGAGCCGGGACACTCGACCCAGCCTCCGGCAATTCTCCCTGAGGCGATATTAGTGGAGGAGGATGAGGGAGAGGAGAACCCCCCCGCCGGGATACCTATTAGGGGTCTCCCTGTGGAGGGCCCATCGGGGGCCGCCTCCCCTCCCGCCAGAGATATTGGGGAGCCTTCCGGGAGCAAAGGGTTGGCCGAGACCTGCCCGCCAGACCCGCAGTCGCCAGAAGGAGCAGATGTTTCCGCTCCCCCGGACATCTCGAAGGATCCGCCTCAATCCTCAGAGATGCCCAGTCAGGGCATGGCGTATAAGAGCCGTTTATCAGAAACGGTTCTTAAACTCTCGGTTTTGCCCCGGTTTCAAGCCAAAATGAGGGGCTTGCCCCTGGAGGAATCCTTCGATACGATGTTTACAGCTGCGCTCCAGGTAAAATCATGGTCTCCCTCCTTTCTTTCCTTTCCCGATTTCTCTTCTTCCTCGATTACAGAATTCCTATTCATCAACTGTTTTAATATAGATGTCCAACGGCCTTTTCGTACTCCGAGGATCTGGTCAACGCCAAGTCCAACAACGAGGGCCTGAAGAAAGAATTATCGGAAGTAAAGGCCCGAGAATTGAAGGCGTCGCTTGACCTTCAGGCCGTTCGGGAGGACAACCGTGGCGGGAGAGGGCCGAGAGGGAGCTGCAGACCCTGGATGCGAAACTGTCTGAAACCAGGGCAAAGCTGCTACCGACTGAGGAAAAATTGAAGGAAGCCATTCTCAAATTAGAATACACCGAAAACCGGGCCGACAACGCAGAGGCGGCGGCCCTTGATGCTGCAGAGAAGCTGGCCCTGGCCGAGAAGGAAACGAAGGAAGCCCTGGATAAGATGGCTATAACGGAGACAAAGGCTCAAGAAAGGGTGGCCGCGGCCGAGGCTCGGGTTCGGGAGGCCATCGAGGAATACAAAAGTTCCCCGATTTTGCCTCGGAATTTCGCGAGGCTGTTATGGACGCCTTTGTCCAAGGCTTCGAGAGGTGCAAAAGAAGATTGTCCCGGCATTTCAAACTAGAAGACCTCGATCGTTTTCAGCCTGCAGACGACGAAGAAAATTCCGATGCTGAGGTTGAAGACACCGCCGATGAAGCAGTGATAGCGGAAGAATCTGCCGCCCAAGCGACTGCAGTTGAAGAGTCGAATACTGAGCCGACCACAATGGGTGAGCGTTCCAGGAATCAATAGGAACGCGGCTATGTCGGACTGTATCTCTTCTCCTGCTTCCTCTCTCTTCTTCCTGTGTCCTCGACTCTCTTTTTGGTAAGCCGGCCAATGCCAGCTTGTAGGGGATGTTTTTTGAAGTTTTGTAACAGCTCGACTTTTAAATGAGTGTCAGTTCTTCATTCCTGTTTGTTTGTTATTGCAGTCGATTGGCTTATGATATTTAACCATCATACATATAGGAAGTAAAGGGACTCATCTCCCCCTTCGGCCCTTCGAGGCTTAATCCATAGATCGACGTTAGGTTCGTCCCTAGGATCGTGGAGCCGCCGAGTTCTTTTCCAAGAACTATCTCGGGGGTAGTCGGATACCAGCCCGAGAGTTCGACTCGAGGCCGCCTAGGCCTTGGACTTGAACCTCCTCAGGGGTGTGCAATACCGGCCGGGGGTGTCCTTAGGACCGTGGGGCCGTCGAGTTCCTTTTGAAGAAATCTCGGGGGTAGTCGGATACCAGCCCGAGAGTTCGACTCGAGGCCGCCTAGGCCTTGGACTTGAACCTCCTCAGGGGTGTGCAATACCGGCCCGGGGGTGTCCTTAGGACCGTGGGGCCGTCGAGTTCCTTTTGAAGAATGTCTCGGGGGTAGTCGGATACCAGCCCGAGAGTTCGACTCGAGGCCGCCTAGGCCTTGGACTTGAACCTCCTCAGGGGTGTGCAATACCGGGGGTGTCCTTAGGACCGTGGGGCCGTCGAGTTCCTTTTGAAGAATATCTCGGGGGCAGTCGGATACCAGCCCGAGAGTTCGACTCGAGGCCGCCTAGGCCTTGGACTTGAACCTCCTCAGGGGTGTGCAATACCGGCCCGGGGGTGTCCTTAGGACCGTGGGGCCGTCGAGTTCCTTTTGAAGAATATCTCGGGGGTAGTCGGATACCAGCCCGAGAGTTCGACTCGAGGCCGCCTAGGCCTTGGACTTGAACCTCCTCAGGGGTGTGCAATACCGGCCCGGGGGTGTCCTTAGGACCGTGGGGCCGTCGAGTTCCTTTTGAAGAATTCGGGGGCAGTCGGATACCAGCCCGAGAGTTCGACTCGAGGCCGCCTAGGCCTTGGACTTGAACCTCCTCAGGGGTGTGCAATACCGGCCCGGGGGTGTCCTTAGGACCGTGGGGCCGTCGAGTTCTTTTAAAGAATCTCGGGGGTAGTCGGATACCAGCCCGAGAGTTCGACTCGAGGCCGCCTAGGCCTTGGACTTGAACCTCCTCAGGGGTGTGCAATACCGGCCCGGGGGTGTCCTTAGGACCGTGGGGCCGTCGAGTTCCTTTTAAAGAATCATCTCGGGGGCAGTCGGATACCAGCCCGAGAGTTCGACTCGAGGCCGCCTAGGCCTTGGACTTGAACCTCCTCAGGGGTGTGCAATACCGGCCCGGGGGTGTCCTTAGGACCGTGGGGCCGTCGAGTTCCTTTTGAAGAACTATCTACAAGAAATCTTTGAAAGTGTACATTTATTGACTCCTTAGGTAAATACACCTATTACATTATTGATGGTATTGCCGGAGATTGCCCGCGTTCCATGTTCGAGGGATCGGTTGTCCACTTAAGTCTTCGAGTCGGTATGCTCCACGATGAAGGACTTCTGCGACTCGGTAGGGCCCTTCCCAATTCGGGGACAACTTGCCCCCTTCCGCGGTTTAGATATTTCAGCTCTTCTAAGGACCAAGTCTCCCTGGCGGAAGCTTTTCGGGCGGACGCGAGCATTATAATATCTCGCTACCGTTGTTGGTAGGCCGCCATCCTGACTTGAGCTCGGTCCCTTACTTCGTCAATGAGATCGAGACTGGCTCTTAAATTAGAGAGATTGTCAGCTTCATCATACGACTCCACCCGAATACTAGGCAGGCCAATCTCGACCGGGATAACAGCTTCGGAGCCGAAAACCAGGTTGAAAGGCGTTTCTCCTGTTGGCGTCCTGGGAGTCGTGTGGTAGGCCCAGAGCACGCTCGGGAGTTCTTCCACCCATCTTCCCTTAGATGTGTCCAGCCTGGTTCTCAGCCCTCGTAGTATCATACGATTCGTGACCTCGGCTTCTCCATTAGACTGCGGATGGCCGACAGAGGCGAATCGATGAGTGATGCCGAAATCAGCACAGAAGGCTTTAAAGGCAGTGTTATCGAACTGCCGGCCGTTGTCAGTGACAAGAGTATGAGGTATACCGAATCGACAGACGATAGATTTCCAGAGAAAAGCTTTGACTTTGGCTTCAGTGATCCGGGCGAGCGCCTCAACCCACTTAGTGAAATAATCAATAGCCACAAGCAGGAATTTCCGCTGCCCTGACGCCGGTGGGAAAGGGCCGAGGATGTCCATGCCCCATTGGGCAAAGGGCCATGGGGCGAAGAGAGGACTCAACAGGGAAGCCGGCTGCCGCTGAATACAAGCGTACCGCTGACATTGGTCACATCTCTTCACTAGCTCAGTAGCATCCTCCTGCATGGTTAGCCAATAATATCCTTGTCGGAGAGCTTTACGTGCCAGAGATCTGCCCCCCGAATGATTTCCGCATATGCCTTCATGAATTTCCCTAAGAATATAATCCGCGTCTGTTGGGCCGACGCATTTGAGAAAAGGCTGGGAAAAGGATTTCTTGTAGAGTTGGCCGTCCAGCAATATAAATTTGGAGGCTCTCCGTTTAAGCAGCTTGGCTTCTCCATGATCGGCCGGGAGGACGCCGTCTTTCAAGTATTGGATATAGGCGTCCATCCATGTTTCCTCCTGTGTAACTGGCAGAACTTCTTCCATGGCTTCGATACTAGGTATCTCCAGGTACTCAATATAAGTTTTGCCCATGGCGTTATCCGCTGATGTGGCAAGTCGGGCCAACATATCAGCTCTGGCATTCTCCCTCTAGGGATGTAACTGATGGTGAAGCGATCTAGTAAGGGGATTAACAGATTCACCTTGCTTAGATACCGAGACATAATAGGATCTCGGGCCTCGTACTCCCCGGCCACTTGGGCAGAAATGAGTTGTGAGTCAGTAAAAGCTCGGAGACGCTTGATCCCAGCCCATGCGCCAGTTTAATTCCGGCTAACAAGGCTTCATACTCAGCTTGATTGTTAGTGGCTTCAAAGAGGAAACGGAGAGCATACTCCAACACCACGCCCTCCGGGCTGGCAAGGATAAGGCCGGCTCCACTTCCCTGGGAGTTAGAGGCCCCATCGACGTGGAGGATCCACGCCCCATCATTCTCCTCGCCGACATCTGAAGGAATTTGGGGGGAATCTTCTTGATGTTTCTCAGACCAAGTACACTCCACCAAGAAATCGGCTAAGACTTGGGATTTCAGTGCGGCCCGGGGTTGGAAGGATAAGTCAAACTCCCCTAACTTGATGGCCCACTTAGCCAATCGGCCGGATGTGTCAGGACGGGACAAAATGGTTCTGAGGGGCTGGTCAGTGAGTACAATTATAGGATGAGCCTGAAAATATGGTCTGAGCCGCCGGGCGGAGATAACCAAAGCGAAAATAACCTTCTCCATTTTGGAATACCTTTCTTCCGCGCCATGGAGTACTTTGCTAGTATAATATACAGGTTTCTGAATGGCATGGTCGTCGATGCGCACCAAAACGGAGCTGACGGCCTCTGAGGAAGTCGCAAGATAAAGGAAGAGCTTTTCTCCTTCCTCAGGTTTAGACAATAGGGGCGGCGTGGATAAGAATTCCTTAAGCTCATCAAAAGCTCGCTGACAATCCTCCGTCCATTCAAAACCGTCTGCCCTGCGTAAAACTTTGAAGAAAGGCAGACACTTCTCCGCTGATCTTGACAAAAATCGGCTCAGCGCTGCTATCCTTCCGGTAAGCTTTGTACCTCCTTCTTACAGGCTGGTGGCCTCATATCAAGAATGGCCTGAATCTTCTCCGGGTTTGCCTCAATTCCCCGCCGGGTCACCAGAAAACCCAAGAATTTCCTGCGGTAACTCCAAACGCGCATTTGCGCGGGTTAAGCTTGATTCTATGGAGTCGGAGGTTATGGAAAGTTTCCTCCAGATCAGTGATATGGTTGGCAGCACAAGTGCTCTTCGTCAGCATATCGTCCACATACACTTCCATATTACGGCCGAGCTGACCTTTGAAAACTTTATTCATCAGCCTTTGGTAGGTGGCTCCAGCATTCTTTAATCCAAAGGGCATTACTTTGTAACAATAAATGCCCTTCTCAGTAACAAAAGAGGTATGTTCTTCATCCGAGGGGTTCATGTTTATCTGATTATACCCCGAAAAGGCATCCATGAAACTAAGAAGTTCGTAGCCGGAAGTAGAATCCACCAACTGGTCGATCCGCGGCAATGGAAAACTATCTTTAGGACAGGCTTTGTTAAGATCAGTATAGTCAATGCAGATTCTCCATCCCCCACTGGTCTTCCGGACCATGACCACATTAGCTAGCCAGTCAGGGTATTGTGCCTCTCGAATATGGCCGGCCATAAGCAATTTGTCCACTTCTTCATCTATAGTTCTCTGCCGCTCAGGAGCGAAACTCCTTTTTTTCTGACGGACCGGCCGGCATTCTGGGTTGATATTAAGCCGGTGAGTGATCACCTCCGGGGGAATCCCAACCATGTCTGTCACCTTCCAAGCAAAGATATCTGCATTCGCCTGCAAGAAGGTTAGGAGCTGACTCCGGGCTTCAGGAGAGAGGAGTTCGCCGATTTGCACAATCTTGCCTGGGTCGCCCCCTAGGGGGCAAGACACCAAACGCTTCGCCGTTCCCCCCTCCGCTCGGTCTCCCTGGGGTCGAATGACTCGGCAGCCGGGGGAACCGCAACCGTCTGAGGACTGGGAGCTAGATGATAACAGGGTCTGACTGAGTCTACCTCCCCACGCATCTCGCCAATTCCTTGGTTGGTAGGGAATTGCACCAGTAGACGTTTAGTGGATATAACCGCATCTAGCATATTTAATCCTGGACGGCCAAGAATGGCATTGTATGTCAGGGGCACCCGGGCTACCAAGAAGTCCAGCATCACCGTGCTCTGACGCGGCGGCGACCCTGCCGTAGCAGGTAGGGTGATTTCGCCCTCCACCTGTATGGAATCTCCTGTGAAAACCCATTCGAAGAAATGCATCATAAGTAAGCACGTTGGCGGAGCTCCCGCTATCTATTAGAATCCTTCTTACAGGATGCTTAGCGACCGTCATAGACGACGACGCTATCATCTTTTACAATACTTCCACCAGTTATATCTCCCTAGAAGGGATTACATTTTCTAACTCTCCCTCTCCTCTCGGCCTCTTATGAAGTGATGCTCCTCCACGGGCAATCATTCCCACCATTCGCTCCGTAGGGGCATTATCGATGTTGGCCTGAGGCGGAGGAGGGCCCATCAAAGCTGGTACAGGCGGAGTCTCCTTCTTCTGGATGTACTGCCCCAGATATCCCCTTTGTATAAGCTCTTCAATGGCCTGCTTCAGATTGCGGCATTCCTCAGTGTCGTGGCCGTAATCTCTATGGAAACGGCAGTAGCGGCTTCTATCACGTACAGCACCTTTCTTCAAGGGAGGCGGACGCCGCAGATAAGGCTCATTTTCAATCTCCATGAGGATATGGGCCCGGGGTGCAAGGAGAGGTGTAAGATGATCTTCTCTGGGGGCCAGGCTCTTACGGCGGTCAGCTGGTCGGCGCGAGGGTTCAGACTTCTTGGGAGAGGGCCCGCTTGACTCCGGGCGAGCTGGCCTCTTCCCAGTCCTTCCTTCGATGCCCCTTCTCGACGAATCGGCCTCGTCGGCGCGGATGTACTTCTGCGCACGACTCAAGAGGTCAGCATAAGAGCAGGGAGGCCTTTTGTCCAAAGAGTAGGTGAAACGGGAGGGACAGAGCCCCCGCTTCAAAGCCAGAGTAGCCACAGCATCGTCGAGGTGATAGACTTCCAGAGCCGCCACCTTGAATCGGGTTATAAAGTCTTTCAGAGATTCTCCATCTTGTTGCTGCACAGAGAACAAGCTGTCTGCCACTCGGGGAATCTTCCGACAAGCGTCAAAATGAGCTAAGAAAGATCTTTCCAGTTGTCGGAAGGAGTCAACGTTGCGCAGGCAGACGAGAATACCAGGCACGAGCGGCCTTTCGGAGTGTAGCTGGAAAAGCTATACATAAGAGGGCATCAGTCGCCCCTTGAACCTGCATAATAGCCTTATAACTTTCCAGATGATCCAGAGGGTCGGTGGTGCCATCATAAGGGTCAAGTTGAGGAAACGGAACCTCCCAGGAATAGGTTCCTCCATAATTCGCCGAGTAAGAGGAGGACGGGTGTCGTAATCCGACCCCGGCTGATTGTTAATTCTTTGGCTAAGTTCTTCCAATCTCCGGTCTTGTTCATCGAGACGCCTCTCCATCTGATCAGCCATCTTTCCTCCAGCTGGCTCAGGGGAAGAAGATGAAGACCGGCGACACCACTGGCGGTGCTCCATTTGTGGCTCCTTACCCCGTCGCCGCCTGGCAGGTGGACTACCCGAGGAACGGGTAAGGGAGCGCGATCCACCCAGGAGCCTTGAGAATGAAACGCCGCCGAGGCGTAGGGGTGGAGAGGCCTTGTAGGAGGGGATCTTCCCCGGGTAGACTGCCGGCTAACAGGGGTGGCCGATCTAGAATGTAAAGGTGTCTCGAACCGCCGTCTGGCCCCTCTGGAATGTTGCTCCTGCAGTTGCTGGACCATCCCAACAAGGGTTTGAACTTGCTGTGTGAGGGTGGCCAACTGGTCTTGGGGAGTAGCTGATACCGATGGTGGTAAGGAAGCAGCTGGAGGGCTTGGCCGGACCAGCTCGGTTGGGTCAGGGGTTCCCTCAATCCGATCAGGAGATGAGAGATGCCCCCCAGATCCCTGGGAAAGGTCTTCCTCCGGAGATCTAGTCTTCATGTTGGGAAGATCAGAGCTATCTGAAGGAGTCGAAGGTTCGCCCCCTTCCTGGCGCCAATCTGTTGATGCTTGATCACCAGAAAGATAGAAAAATTTTCTTTGTGCAAGATCTCCGGCTGAAGGAAGAATGAAAAAATCCCCCCTTCCTTCCTGAATTCCAGCCCCTTTTATACTCCTTGAATTTTCGAAGAAAAAAATCGCTCCTGGCTTTCGTCATCATGCCGTCAGCTTCAAGTCATATTTCCCTTTCTTTTCCTTTTTCTTATCGAATGAGATTAATGTAAGATTAGTGTATAAGATTAGTGGTCAGCCACAGCGAGGGCTTGCCACATGATGGTTTACTATTAATCAACACCAAAGGCATTAAGGAACTTGCCCTGGAAGTCAAGGATCGTCATGATGGGTTTCGATCTTCCCAAGGGAATGTCAGAGTTAGTGGAAAGTTATCTGGCTCTAAAACAGGTGCTCAGTATCTCCTTTATTTGAGCTTTTCGATGAATGGTGACGTTCTGGCATTTGTCTTATCCAAGCCATTTAAAGCGCTATGATGTTTGATAATTCTTGGGCTCTGTTCCAGACATGACAGCTTGTAGCATTAAGTGCTCCTGATATGGAAATAGTTTTGAGAGGTCGGGGCATATAGCCCAAAGCAGGGCCGTCCAGGACCGGGAGGCCGCCCAGACCCTGGAGGCCGCCCAGAACTCAGGAACCGCCCAGAGCTTGGGGGGCCATCCAGGACTTGGGGGCCGCCAGGACTTGGAGGGCCCAGGACCGGGAGGCCGCCCAGACCCTGGGGGCCGCCCAGAACTCGGGGACCGCCCAGAGCTTTGGGGTCGTCCAGGACTTGGGGGCCCCAGGACTTGAAGGGCCACCCAGGACCGGAAGGCCGCCCAGACCCTGGAGGCCGCCCAGACCCTGAAGGCCGCCCAGAACTCGGGGACCGCCCGAGCTTGGGGACCGCCCAGAGTTCGGGGGCCGCCCAGGACCTGGGGGCCACCTAGGACCGAGGGGCCGCCCAGACCCTGGAGGCCGCCCAGAACTCGGGGACCACCCAGAGCTTGGGGGGCCGTCCAGGACTTGGGGGCCGCCCAGAACTGGGAGGTCGCTCAGACCCTGGAGGCCGCTCTTGACTAGGATCCTGTGCTGAGAGTTCCAACCTATTCCCGCGGACCAACCGTGTCTCGACCCGTATTTTGTTTCTTGACCATATCAGTTTATAATCAACCATATATCTCCATGAACTTCACAAGTTCAGCAAGCAAATGCTAACAATCCTCATCATCAAAATTTAACTGGTATTTCAAAGAAAAAAAATGATCATCATTTGCTAGGAAGGAAAATGATGGGTTACTAATATAAATGGATAGAAAAAAATTTACTATAGTAAGAATGTATCGATAGTACGGATTGATTGCTTATTGGGCCTTGTAACGTATTGCATGCATAATAGCATGTAGATGATTGATCGTACAATCAATGCATGCTAGCTCATCGAAGGATGATGCGGTAAGATTTTTTATAAATAGATATTAGTGCTCTGAAGAGTTTATTGTTGATCTACTGGCCTTCATATCTACCCTACAATATTATACATGCATTATTGTTGATGATTATTGCATTGGTGTTTAAATGCATCTCATGTGTACATGCACATGCAAGCAAAGATCTCAAACGTCACATACAAATTTATATTATTTATTATTTATAAAACCAAGATAGATATTTACAGCCTAATTCTTCATAGTACTCATTCTGTGAGATGACATGCACGTGCTCAGCCAATGATAACCCGCAGGACTGCACGTTCTTCATGATATGGCCCCCAATTTCAGTGGGTCCCATGTCAACATGCTACTGGCCCTATTGCAAACTAAAAGAAGCATGGTCCAGCCTCTAAATAAAGAATAAAATATAACTATTTACCATCAACAGCCACCCATCTACTGCATTCATTGGATGAATCATCCTACGTGGGTGCACACGTACGGCAACTCCCATGCATTCATGCAGCACGCCCGACACGGAGACAAGCCGATATCTCGGGCGATATTTGTCGGGCGAGAAAGTCAAGGAAAACAAGGAGATCGAAAAGACGTTGAGCGACATACCTGAACCGAAGCCCAGCCCTTCCGGACGTCGGCGTGCTTGCTGTCGGACTCGCCGATCCAACCCCATAACACCCTCCTCTTCTTCGCTTGGTCGTAGAACGTCTTCGACGCGTAGAACTTCCCCCAGTCGTACCGCAGCCCGATCCCCACGTCCAACTGCCCGTCCTCCGGCCGCCACGTGTTCGTCGCGGCATCGTACT
This sequence comes from Calamus simplicifolius, assembly GCA_900491605.1. Classification (NCBI taxonomy): domain Eukaryota; kingdom Viridiplantae; phylum Streptophyta; class Magnoliopsida; order Arecales; family Arecaceae; genus Calamus; species Calamus simplicifolius. The sequence continues at coordinate 770,323 of UESW01004561.1, read as the reverse complement.
TGCCGATGGCATAGTAGTCGTGCCGGTCGTCGTCCAAGCTCGCCTTCAACACGTACCTCACCCTGGGCCCCGCCGCCGCCGACGTGTCCATCCCCTCCGCCGCCTCCGGCCCCTCCGCCACCGACACCGGAAAGAAATCCACGCACTCCCACATCCCCGTACCCGGCACCCTATGCAGCAACCCCGGCACGAGCTCGTAGTGGACGAAATCCCGGGTCTCGTACACGATTGCGATGCCCGCGTGGGATCCATCCTTCGACCCGATGGCTGTCTTCCACGTGTCGTCCGACGGGTCGTACCAGAAGGTGGTGGGATCGCGGAAGTCCTTGGCGCCGAGCCCGGGCGGGGGGGTGAGGACCGGGTTGGAGTCGGACTTGACCCAGGATATTAAGAGCGGGTCGGATGGGTCGGCTGGGACGGCCAGGTTCTGGACCTGGACCGATTCGTTGGTTGAACCGGTGTAGAGCATGAAGATTTGGCCGGTCGGGAGGATGGTAGCGGAGCCGGTCCAGACGCCAAGGAGGTCGTACCAGCGGTCGGGTACCATGGCGAGAGGGAGGTGCTCCCAGTGGACCAGATCACGTGACACGGCGTGGCCCCACGTGATGTTCCCCCACACCGCCGAGTCCGGGTTGTACTGGTAGAAGAGATGATACCACCCGTTGTACCACATCGGCCTGTGTAATTGCCATCGAATCAAATCCGACAGTCAGGATCTCTTCAGAACTTTCCAAAATACTTGATGAACAATTTGTTTTTTTTTATATTTATTGTGGCTTACCGTTGGGATCTGAGGGAAAGGAGAGGGAGGAAGCAAGACATCAGATTCCGCGACCAAGAGAAGGAAAGACACGAAAAAGAAAAAGGTTAGAAATTGAAAAAGTCTTTTTTAAATTAAAAAAAAAAAAGAAATGGGAGGAGCTAGAGATGAGACCGATACCGTTCATCCAGTTCTTGTGGGGTTGGAAGTGGAATCCGGTGCGCTGCCACTGGAGCATGTCGTTGGTCCAGGGGTAGGGCTGGGCGGCGGCAGCGGAGTCGCCGTCAGTTGTGGAGAGGAGCGTCGGGAAGGCGCCGGAGGTCTTCTCGGAGACGCCATCAGAGGGGCCTCGGGAGACAGGTTGGAATGCGAGTGGGAGGAGTCGAGGGAAGGGGCGCCGCGGCGGTCGCAGGAGAGGAAGCCGACGAGGCCGAGTAGGCAGAAGGCGGTGGCGAGGGGGAGAAGGCGGTTGTTGGTCCGACGACGCTCGGCTGGCACTTCGGCGGCGGCGCCGCCGGCGGGGAGGGGGGCGTAGGAGTAGGGGAGCTGGGTGGATGACTGGAGGTGGCGGACGTCCATGGGCGGGTCTGCTCACGACCCTGGCAACTCGAATCGATGGAGAATGATAGCGTCTCGAGAGGGGAGGGGCCGTTGGAATTGACGCGTGTTAATATAGACTATAGAGGCAATGGAATGGAAAGGGTAGAGAGGATGGAGCCAAGAAGAAATCCAGGAGAGAAATGGAAGCGAGATGGATGGGGACATACATTCCACGAGGCTTACCTGACTTTCCTATAACAGCGAAAAATATTCATTTATGACGTGGATAAAAAAAATCTGATGTGCCAGCACCGTCAAGATTAATAATGGAAACTGACGGAGCTCCACCTCGATCTTCAAGACATCGTCAGCATTCGAGACACTCTGGCCTCTGAGGCTAACGTGGCCGATTCAACACCGTCAGGGCTAATGGTATGGGAGACTGATGGAGCCCCACCTCTGATATAGCTGATCTAGCACCGTCAGGATTAACAGCGTAGGAGACTGACGGAGCTCTGCTTCAGCCTCCGAGACACCGTCAGCCTTCGAGACACTCTCGACCTCCGAGGCTGACGTGGCCAATTCAGCACCGTCAGGACTAACGGTGTGGGAGACTGACGGAGCCCCATCTCAGCCTTCGAGACACCGTCAGCATCTGAGACACTCTCAACCTCCGAGGCTAACGTGGTCGATTTAGCACTGTCAGGGCTAACGGTGTGGGAGACTGACGGAGCCCCGCTTCAGCCTCCGAGACACCCTCGGCCTCGGGCTTCCTCATGGTCCGGCCCTGGGACCAGCAACCTATGACCTCGAGCCACCTAACACCTGTAACAGCACGTGGTCGTACTCCATAATGGCGTATGGTCCATCATTCGCCCGTAACAGTGCGTGGCCATACCCCGTTACGGCGTATGGTCCACCACTCGCCTATGGCTGCATGTGGCCATATCCTGTAACGGCGCACGTCTGGTGCAACCATAATCACCGAACACCTGTAATGCCGCACTGGACAGATGGCAAGTGAGGCAGGACGCCTCTGACACGCCCACGATCCGTCACTGTCGGCCTTCCCTTTTTATCCGTTATTGAACAGCAATATCTCGAAATCATCGACCTTATGGAAGCATGAAAGAGGAGAACCTTCGAACAGATATAAAGGCCGACACTTACGATGAGGGAAGGATTTGAACTCTAGTTTTCTAGCTTCTTTCTGCTAGTTAACTCTTGTCTGTTCCCGAGTGACTGACTTGAGCGTCGGAGGGTCCCCACCGAAATATTCGGTTTCCGGCCACTTTTCTTGCAGGAGTCTATGGAGAAGGATCTTCGTTTCTCCGATATTCAAGGAAGATAACTTGGCGTCAATAAAATTTTTTTTATAATTTTTAAACTATATATATTTGATAAAAGATATTATTAAATGCAATATTTTGTCAGAATGGATTTGATTGCTCGGTATGTTTGTAACTTATTATTTAGTTGCCTATTAGGATTTAAAGGTATAACTTTTAAGGGATGGAGGAGTTTGCCTTTCCTAACCTCATTATTTCATATGAATTTATGTATTTAGCTAAATCATAAGAAATGGATAAAATTAATTTAAATATTGATGGTATATTGCTATTCTTTTTTTATTTGTGATATTACTAGTTAGAGTATTAATTTTATAATGGATATATGTTATATTATATAATATTTTAATGCATGCTATAATAATATAACATTCTTTTATATAATAATATGCTATAGTATAATATAATGATATTATATATTTATAAAGAAAAGGACTGAAGGTCATTGGAAATTGAGTCAAAGGGGTACCATCTTTTTCCTTATTAAACTCCATCATTAACTCCCAATCTAGCCCGGAGACAAAGGGACCTTAGGCCTTTATGGGTCATGGTTTCTGATAATGTGAGGAGTTTCATAGCTTACAATAAGGTCCAGTTTTTATCAACCCATTTGGTAATTTATCCAAAATACACCATGGATTAAGCGGCCAAAAATTAATCCAAACCAAATGATGCCTAAAGTTACATTTAAAAGTGGAATAATGACTTAACCTATTAGATTAAATAGGTTAACTTATTCATACTCTTCTTTACTTTGGAATAAGTTACTCGACCTCGTATAATGGAGAAATCTATTTTTGGGCTAAGTGTGGTATATGGACTTGAAAAGCAAAAGATTATGTTTTAGCTATTCAAATATATTTATTTTATTTGTTTTAAAAAGCAAATTAATCCACATAATTGTATGGTGGAAAAGAATAGAACGATTAGGTTAAACTACATTCATTCCTTTCTATTTTACTTTCAAATATAATTTACAAGTTCAATTGGGTCTCCTTGAATTCAGTTGGATTAGATTCTTTCTTATTCATCCTGGCTTGATTGGAAAGTGCACTCCTTATATTAGATCCAAGCTCAACCTTTAAAAAATAGATTAAAATCTGGTTTGGTTTGGATCTAAATTAGGTCAAGTCTAACTCATTGCATTTATTTGAATTCTTAGTATAAATTGAGAAGCTCAAACATTTAGAGCTTGGTTCAATTAGAAACGATCAATAATAGCTTTCTTAAAATTCAAGTATTTAAATAATTATTGTCATAATGTAACAACACCTCTATTAAAATGATTACAAAGGCTTATCGCCTTATCTTCTAAATTCCATACGAATAACGAAAATCAGTAAAATATATAGAACTTAATTAGCCGGCTTGTGGTGGTTGCTGACATGTAATGGAAATAGTAATTATTACTCAATCTCTTCATTGCCCTTTAAACATAAGAATAATTTAAATTTCAATTATATTTTTTTTTTGTTTTTTTTTTTTTGTTTTCCTATATTATACTAGCTGATGGATGGCTTAAAATCGCATGGAAACTAATTAAATGGGTTTCCTTCTTGTTATTGCCATCAAGTAGAGCTCTGCATTATTTTACCAGTCTCGTTAATAAATTAGACGTTGCCCTACGCAACTGTCAGCATAACAAGAGTTGCTTTCAGGTATAAATTTTCTTTCCTTTCCTATTTTAAAAATCAACTGGAGCTTTGATCTTGGATCTTGCTTTCATTATATCTTATAATCTCGATAAAATTTTAATAGTTTAGTTCTTTTAATCAAATGGACTGTATCCGCGATGGCAAGTTGAACAATAATAATTGATGATTGGAAACAATGGTGCATATCGTCAACATCACACTGGAATTGCTCTCTTTCCGCATCCACTAACGGAAAGCATTGGTCGTCATGTCCAGCTGTTTCTTTGTCATGGCCGTGCGTTCTTTTAGCCATGCCAGATGTTTGACGTATTTGATACCTCTCGTAAATTGATGCTATCGGCCGTGTCCCACTGATTTGCTGTGGTTGATCAAATTTATCAAATATTCCCTCGTAATCTACCTGTGGGACATGGGAATCTGCACCCACCACGCCATGGGATTAACACAAGTCATGCTAAAAGAATTATGCAGTCTTGATTCAACTTCCAGAAGATATCCAGCTGTCCACCATCTTCTAGCCTTATATTATATTATTTTTTAAGTAATATAGTAATCTAATAAATTAAAATAAGTAGAAGGTTTTAAATTTTAAATTTTATAATATATTAAATAATAAATTTTAATAATTATTGAGTAAAACTTTCATCATTAATACCACTACAATTAATTATGCATCAAACTAGTAAACAAAAAATTTGTAATATCTCAAGCACACCTATAATCTAATTAATTTCATTAGTGGATTGAAATGCCTTAAAATCTCAAGTGAAAATTAATGGATAGCGAGTGTTTTTGAGTTATAAACACATAACACTTTTGTTTCTATCCAATGTAGGACCCCTTATAACACAATGTCATCGTCCGTTTCATGGGTAGTCCTTTTCTTATGCCCATCAATTTTTGCACAATGGGATCAGCTCTGACATTATTTGTAACGTCCCAAGCAAATTAAAACAGCTTAAAAACTCAAGTGAAAGTTAATGATTAATAAGTGATCTTGAGTTATAAGCATATCATACTTTCTTTTTCATCTAATATGGTACTAAATTTGGGATATCACATGTTTCAAACCCAGATTTTTGTTAAATCAACTTTAGATTTTATTAGCATATTAATTCTGGCTTTGATAAATGAATAATTGTACATAAGCTGACTCTCTATCCTAAGTATATACCATATATATTTGCTTTCGTTCACATAGATATTTAAGATTGACTTATGCAAAATTTATTCATGATACATCATAAGGGTATACTCTTGGTACATGGATCAAGATCTTCTCTAATAGCTTCAAATGTCAGATCAAGTCACCCGCTACCCATGCATAAATTGAGGGATTAAATAGGAGGGACCCATAGGTGTGCCCCACCTCATTCAGCCACCAAGTGCTCTAGGATTGAATTGAACCATTCAATTCAAAGAGAAATGTTATGAAGTTCACGGCTATTGAAGTGGCAACAAATCCGCATCATTTGGATGAAATTATCAAACCACGGGTTGCTAATGTGCTCTTTACTCTATTAAGCCCTCCATTAACCCTGAACCAAATGCAACATTAAGATCTACAGAAGATATATATCTGGGGATGAAAAGATCCATATAGCTCATTACAAATACAATGGAGATTTCTCTACTTCGAAAACCTATTCCAACTTATATTATTTATTCATAAGTTGAAAAAATGAAGGAAAAATAATTATTATGCATACCAATCTTGTCGCATGGTCATTAATGCTAATAGAACCACCAGTGTGAAGTGGGAAGCCCAATCCATCGCAATCGGATGCACGATTCTTCTTGTTCTTCTGACTTCTGGCTTTGAACTCATCACTATCCCAATATTTCCATAGCTCGTGCCATACACCCTCTCCAATCTAATCCGGCTTGTGGTCACGATTTTCACGAGCTTCGTTAAAAATGTCTGCAAGACGACTTGAACCACGACGTTCCCAATTCCTTCGAATATAGTGCTCATCCTCTGGATTCCATTGAAATTTTTCTAAAAAAAGGAAAAAAATCAATATCAACAAAATGCATAGATACTTTAAATCAAGTAAAAATATATAAAAATACTTGATAAACTTAAAATATTGTTACCTCAAACTCACGAAACCACATATCTCGTGTCCTTTTTGGAATCTTCTTCCATGAAGAGTAAGGACCATCATACTTGCTCTTAAGGATTTCAACCAAAGCATGGGTCACCATGTGGTCGTCATTGAAACTGTACATATTAAAAATAATCAAACAATCACATATATTCATTTTAATGAAATAAAATAGTATAATGATCTAAATGCTATATAGTTTTACCCATAGCCACTTGGAATTAATGATGCCCTCTCTGATGTTTATGTGTGCAAGCCCTCCTGGCTAGAAGTTGTGGTAGAAGTATGCATAGGTTGGACTAGTGGTGATTGCCCAGGTGGCATCACAGTATGAGAAGAGGAAGGGCTGTAAGTAGGGCTAGGTGTGTGTGGTATGGTATTTGGGTATGAAAAATAAAGTGATGGTGGCATAGTAGAGGAAGAGGGTGGGGCAGTGAAAGTGGTGGGAATGAAAGGTGGAATGGAACCAGGTGGTTGAGTAGTAAAAGTCTCTGAGATCATAGTAGGAAGATGTGGTGGAATAGAAGGAGAAGGGATGGCATAGTAGAGAAATGGGTGGAATATGAGGGAAAGGAGTTGGCATGGTTGAAGATGGTGTAATGGGAGAGGAAGATGGTGTGACAGTAACAGAAGGTGGCGAGTGAAGCATCTGGGGGGCTATGGTGGTTGAGGGTACTATTAAATTTGTGGTGGATGTGATGGTTGTGGTGGTTGCGCGAGTCTTCTTTAACCGAGTAGTAGACAACTTTCTTTTCCCCTTCCCAACTCGATCTGAAGATGACATCTATAGATGCACAATAATGTAAATATAAAACAAAACAATTTTAAGATATTAAATAAACATATATAAACAAGTTATCATCTATTGACAAAAAAAAGTAAAGAAATTACGTAGAAGCTATTGACAAAATAAGTTATCATCTATTCTCGATCTGAATCATCTTCATTAGTCAAATATTCTTCTTCTTCCTCTTCTTCCTCTTCTTCCTCTCCTTCAACTTCTTCTTCATCTTCTTTTTCTTCATTATCAATGGTGCCTTCAAGATATGCATCAACCTCCTCAAATAATCCTTCACTATCTCATAAATTTTCAATGGCCTCATTATCATTTATTGCATTGACTCGAGACATTCCTCATCTTGAAAAGCAGGCTCCAAAGTATGGTCATTATCTACTCGACCTCTCGGTCTTGTCTTGATCACCACCCACCACTCTACCTTATCTCTTATCCTCCCAGGATAAGGTACATAATATACTTGCACCACATGTTGGGGAAGAATGAATGGATCAAACTTTGCATACCTTCTATGATGTCGAATCTCAATAATATCATATTGTTTGTGCACTTTCATCCCCCGATTTATGATAGGATCAAACCATTCACAATAAAATAGCATCACTATTTTATCACCTTGTCCTGGGTACTGTAACTCCACCACTTCCTTAAGAATACCATAGAAGTCACTTTCATTATCACCATGTCCTCTGCTCTTAACACATACTCCACTATTGATTGTTTTTTGCCCTCACTATATGCATGTGTGTGGAATTTGAATCCACCAATGAAATACATGGGCCATGTTTTTACTACTCTCATAGGACCCCAGGCTAAGTCATTCAGGTGTTGATTTTGTATCATACTACATGGATTGTGCACCTAATCATAAATTACAAAAACAATGTATTAGACTTATGTTTCATATGAACAAATAATTTTAATTTGCATAACAGTTTAAAGCTTACATAATCTTGAACCATGATACAAATGAAGCCTCAATCAATGCATCTATCTGAGAATCACTAAGACATCCAGGTGTGGAATCACGCACATACTGCACAAACATACTAAAATACCATAAAATATTAGTTTTATTGGATTCATTGACTGAGTATAAAGTTTTTATGGAGTTAAGGAGGATGTGACACTTACTCCAGATATGGCTTCACTTCATCACAATTTAATAATATGTAATGTTGCAACAGTAAGCTTTGCATCAGTCAAATATCGTGTTCTACATTGATCAGATGGGTGGCCAAACTGACTGAATATTGAAAGAGTTGGTTGGCGCCTTATTTCATACTCTTCCCTACCATCATTTCGATTAGCTCCAATGCCCATAGCATGTATGTGAGGCTCAAAATAATACGAACAGAAGTAAGAAGTCTCTTGTGCTAAGTATGCCTCACATATGGAGCCTTCAACGCGAGCTTTATTTTTGACCATTTTTTTCAACTTATTAAGGAACCTAAGAACATAGCATTGTATGTTAGCACATGTGATATATGAGAGATTATGTGGATAAAGATTTGAAACAAATATAGAAATATTATTCTTTACCTCTCAAAGGGATACATCCATCTGAGGAATCACAGTTTATCAAAGAATACATAATTAGTATGCTAAGATGCAGTGATCCATTAATTTTTATTCTTATTCTTTTCTTCGCCGCATCATGGTCATGGGTGCCTTGACTCAGTCCATGGCATCCTCTCCCGGACCAAGCCAAAATTAATGCGGCCTCCAAATTTCCCAGTGGACGAAAGAGTTTGGAGCCTTAGATTAGCTTCTTGATAAGTAGGTGGCATTGGTTTCTGTTGCCATAATATTTCAATGCTTATTTTTCTTTTTCACTCGAGACCTGAGATGGAAGCAATTGTTAGGCTGTGCTCAAGGCATGCATCATAGAATTAGTAATTTCAATTACATATTTTAACTTCTTTTCTTTTTCTTTAATACATTCTCATCAGTTTGATAAATTACAATGCAAATGGGGAGCACTCAGTTACTATGTAAATGGGGAGCACACCATGATATAGCTGCTTATCACAAGGGATTCAAGATAATTTTCAATAAGAGAGCAAATCTCCAAATGTTTGATGAGTGAAACAAATGATGGAACATGAGAAGAGAAGTCAAAATCTATAAATTTGCATATAGATCTATAATGCTATCCTTTGATGTTGGAGCTGCCAACACAACAAAGGAGAGGAGGTAGAAGGAGGGAACAAAGATGTCAAATGAGGAATGAAATGGAAGAGCATTGAGGGAGGAGAATGCCATCAATGGAGTCAAGGCAGCCATGATGGGGGTGCAGGGGAGAGGCGGGGGTGGGCATGGGTTGTGCCGGGCTAAGGGTAAAAAAAAGATCACGAGGCTTTGGGCTTAGTGGAGCCCAACCTCAGGTGAAGTATGGCCTTGCCTAGGGGGGAATCTTTCAAAGTCTGGGTCCAACCCGGGACTGGCCTAGTAGAAAGATATAATTGTTGTTGTGGTGGTTTCACTGTGCACTTTTAATCTTGAGGATCCGACTTTGAATCCCACCTTCAATGTTTTTTAACAGAAAACCATTTATGTTGATATATAATAAATATATAAATATATTGAAATATAATATATATAATATATAAAGTATAAATTTTTGGGTCGGGCTGGGTCAAGCCTGTTTTTCTTAAGCCTAAGCCTAGCTTGAAATATGAATGGTCTTAAAAAATCGAGCCCAGCTTGGCCCCATGTGCTAAAATATTTGGCTCGAGCCCTGTAATTTTCTGGCAGCTCTCAGGTCAGCCTATGCCCACCCATAGGGAGGGGATAACAAGGAAGAAAATAATAGAGATGGAGAGATAAGACCAATGAAGGGGACTTTACCAACCTTAAACTATCTGTTTTTAAATCTATCACCAAATTCCACAGGTTGCCCCTAGATCAAGAACTCCTTGAGATTGAGCCCGTTGGACTGAACTTCTTGGTTGGGATGAATCTATTAGTATTTTTTTCTCCATTTGAGAATAGGGGATGCATGTCAAATTATGATAGCATTGAGTGATCTAGGCGATCAGCATACGTAGTGTTCTAAACTGCTTCAAAAACATATACTATTAAGATCTACATTTGAAAAGCAATTAGATTGCTAAAATTCATAGATTTAACAATGGTACACCAAACTATTTCGAACAAGGCAGTTTGGGGCAAACCAGTCTGTAATCAGGATGGTTTGGCATGTCAGTTTGGTATAAGTGGAGAACCAAACCAAGTCGCCCTGAACCAAACCAATTTGTTGGGTTTGGCTTGATTTGGTGTAGTTCATGGCTTGAACCCTCTGTTCCACCTAACTGATGTCACCGATATGGTTCGGTATGTCCCATATCGACCCATACTAGTTTGGTATGGAGAACCTTGGATTTAATACATAAGGGGCATATTAATAGTTGTATCTAGTGGATTGATGTATAGTAAATGAGACACTGATCACTTTACTGGCAACAAAGAAAGAAACAGAGTGATTTTAATGATCAACATAAAATATTGCAATGTTTTTGTCATATCTTTGATTGGATGCAACTGTTAAAGTTGGAATGCTTTCTTAATTTTAAAATTCTTCCATCCATTGCAGTAGATAGAATCAATTTATATTAATCAGTGGAGTCTTGATTGTCTGATATCACTTTACTATTTAAATTGCCAAGATTGACAAGGATTTAGAATCACAATCTGATTACTGAGTTCTTGCTTCTTAACTAATGAGGATATACGAGCTCTATTACTTATATTTTGCTTTCAACTAATCAAAAGTGTTACTTGTATTGTGCTTTAGACAATGATTGAGGGTGTCTATCTTGTTTCCGTGTCTCAATAAATCATTTTATTCTGAAATTATAGTGTCTTGTTTAAACTCATTATCAGAATATATGTACCTTATTGATTTGTTATAGTTTTACTATTCTTATTCTAAGATGCAGTGATCCATTAATTTTTATTCTTATTTTCAGGATGGTCCCGGCCAGGCAGTTGGGAGGTATAGCTCAGGGATTTTGGTCTGGTCTCCCACTATGGAATCTGTGTCACTCACTGGCTTTTGACCCAGAACAGGGCTGAAAGTTGGTGAGGGTGGACCTAGACACCACCTGATCCAGTCCTGAGTCCGGACCCATGTGTTGCGACCAAGTAGTGGTGCAGGTGGGTAGGGTCAGTCCATTCTGAAAGTTCAATCCATAGATTGGATCAGGATCCAAAATTTCAGTCACAGAAACTGTTACATAGCGATTGGTATACTTTCATCGATTCTTGTTATGTGTTGGGTCTCTGTTAGCATAACCTCAAACTAAAACCAATACAATGAGATAAAAATTGAGATTCTAAATCAACATTAATAATATATTGGTGCCTGATACTACCTAGGGGCCACCAGCTATTACTATTAGAAATGGACCCCCTGCCCGTACTAGCACGAGCGCATGATGTCCCTTCCATTCATGTGGCTCGCCTCCATGATTGTCCCCCTTTTTGGCCTCAAACATGTAGGGCATGGGAGGGTGGTGTCCTTATCATTGGACTACCTAGCCAAAAGGCATTTGCATGGAGGTTGGATCAGGACCAAAGTCGAACAATTGATCTCCTAATCATTTAATTATATAATCAGCCAGCAAATTATATGCTTAGTCATTGTCAAAAGTTTGATAAATGATTGCTCACCATACAAACAAGAAAGCTAAACAAGTGCATGCTCAGGCTAAGTTTGATAAATGACGGTGCCCTATTTTCTGTGACCCAATAGCAAAGTAACAGGTTGATTCATTCCCTAATCTGCGTTATCCTTTAGGACCTCTCATGCTATTATAGGCCATCCCTAAGTGGTCCTTCCATCATTAACTAGGGGGTTTCAGTAATGATGCAACTGATTAATTTCTTTAAAGGTAAAAAAAGGCCTGAAACGTAGATGGTTGGGACAAAGAAGAGTCCCTTTTATGAACAAGCCCAGAGCGAAAAACATAAAACAAAAACTCTCTTACCCTTTGCCGTCCTCTGCAACCTCTTTTCCTTTCTGGCACTGCAGTTTGGAGCGTAGAGTCTGCAACCTCTTTTCCTTGCCGTCCTCTGCAACCTCTTTTCCTTTCCTCGACCTAGAGCATGAACTCAATTAGAAGGACAGTGGCACTGCGCTCATGAGAAGAGCATCACGGTCTCATGGATTCATGATGAAATAATAAAAAGCATATAATAAAAACAAAAACATACCTGGGATTTCGTTGCTCGCCGGTCCGACGAAGTCACCAAGGCGAGCGGCGGCGACGATCGAAAAGTTCTGGTAGCTCCTAGGTCCGACGAAGTCACCACGGCGAGCGATGGCAACGAATGGGAGCGACGGCAACGAATGGGAGGCGGGACTCATGATCTAGGGTTAAGAAACCAGAAAGAGGGGAGGGCAAGCGCCAAGCGGTCGAGCGGAGTATTCATGGGCCTCGTGGGTTATGGCTAAGTTATAACGGGTCGTGGGTTATGGCTAAGTTATAACGGGTTCGGGTTATCCCCGAACCAGGACCGATTATGGAGCTGTTGTTCTGTTTTGGAATTCCTAATTAAATGCTAATAACATCACTTAATAAGCATCAACTAATTAAGAGATATTTTTACAAGCACCACCACTTGCGTCTGAATTTTCTCATTGGCACGGTCGTTTGTGATTGCATGTTGCATTAGATAAGATAAATTGATTCTAAGACTCTGAGATATAATGGCAAGAACTTCAGTTCTCCACTTGAACGATGAATCGACACGTTAAGAATTTTTTTAAATATTATAAGCTTATAACCACAAATATTTCATCTGTTACAATTATTTACATATGTGTACCATAAAGAACTGATTAACTAACGTGATCATCAACAAAAGTAATCATATCTGCATCAATTTAGATTTGATTTATAATAACAAAAGAACGAAAATGAATGACTGCAAGGGGGAAAAATGAAATTGAAATAAGAATATGGAACAGAGTGGTTCCGCAATAAATGACAAAAACCAAGTTGGCTCTATTCCTCTTTGGAGCAGAGTGGTTCCGCAATAAATACAAGGCTCTAAAATCCCTTGAATCTCATCGTTATACTTATGCTATACAGATCATGGTCAAGGAAAGAATGTAAAACCCTTTCCTTATCAAAAATGTAAATCCCCCCTCCTCCCCATGGCCCATGCCGGTAGGGGTGGCAATTTTTGACACGACACGATAACTCGATACGAACATGACACAAATTAAATAGGTTTGGGTTGACTATTTTTTGGTACAAACCCGTATATGACACGACCCGCCAACACGAAATTTAAATGGGTCGTGTTCGGGTTCAACCGCTTAACCCGAATTAACCCAAATTGACCCGTGTATTTAATCGGGTTGACACGAAATACTAATAATGATCATTTAACGATATTTTAGAGAGTTTAAATGACGATAATTTTTTACTCGCATTACTGCTCTCTTCGACTCTACCCTCCTTTCGCTGGCTCATTTTCCATTATAAAATCTCATGTGGGTTTTATTTCTTCCATCCTCTCGGGTCACAAGTCGTGTCAGGTTAATCGTATTTTGAGTCAGGTTATGTTCGTGTCCAAATTCAGGTTAATCGTGTTTTGAGTCAGGTCGTATTCATATCCAAATTACCTTACCCGTTTAACTCACAAGTCGTATTTGGGTTGATGTGTTTTCAACCCGACCAAAACATGACACGACCCGGACATGATACAACACGACACGATTGCCACTCCTACATGCCGAAACCCTCACCGGCAACATCCTCAAGAATAACAGAACACGACACCTCAAGAATCCATTTTTATTAGAAATATCCATCGAAAAATCCCTCGCAAAATAATCAAACAATCCCTCGGAAAATCCCTTGGAAATTAATTTTGCGAGGAATTTTTCGAGGGATTTTTTTTCATCAAAATTTTTTATTAATAACTCATTAATGAAAGAAAATCCCTCAGAAAATCCCTCGCAAAATTAATTTTCCGAGGGATTTTCCGAGGGTATTTTTTTATCAAATTTTTTTACAAAGAACCCATTTTTGTTAGAAATATCCATCGGAAAATCCCTCGCAAAATAATCAAAAATATCCCTCAAAAAATCCATCGGAAATTAATTTTGCGAGGGATTTGCCGAGGGAATTTTTTTCATCAAAAATTTTATTAATAACTCATTAATGAAAAAAAATCCCTCGAAAAATCCCTCATAAAATAATCAAATAAATCCCTCAGAAAATCCCTCAGAAATTAATTTTGCAAGGGATTTTCTGAGGGATTTTTTTCATCAAAAATTTTATTAATAACTCATTAATGAAAAACAATCCCTCGGAAAATCCCTTGCAAAATTACTTTTCGAGGGTCTTTTTTTATCAAAAATTTTATTAATAACTCATTAATGAAAAACAATCCCTCGAAAAATCCCTTGCAAAATAATCAAAAAATTTGATGAAAAAAATCCCTCGGAAAATTCCTCGAAAATAAGTTTGCGAGAGATTTTCTGAGGGATTTTTTTCATCAAAAATTTTATTAATAACTCATTAATGAAAAAAATCCCTCGAAAAATCTCTCGCAAACTTAATTTCCAAGAGATTTTCTGAGGGATTTTTTTTATCAAAAATTATTAATAACTCATTAATGAAAAACAATTCCTCGGAAAATCCCTTGCAAAATTAATTTCCGAGGGATTTTTCGAGGGTATTTTTTTATCAAATTTTTTTACAAAGAACCCATTTTTGTTAGAATATCCATCGAAAAATCCCTCACAAAATAATCAAAAAAATCCCTTGGAAAATCCATTGGAAATTAATTTTGCGAGGGATTTTCCGAGGGATTGTTTTCATCAAAAATTTTATTAATAGCTCATTAATGAAAAAAAATCCCTCAAAAATCCCTCGCACAATTAATTTCCGAGGGATTTTTCGAGGGTATTTTTTTATCAAAATTTTTTTACAAAGAACCCATTTTTGTTAGAAATATCCATCGGAAATCCCTCACAAAATAATCAAAAAAATCCCTCGGAAACTCCATCGGAAATTAATTTTGCGAGGGATTTTCCGATGATTTCTTTTCATCAAAAATTTTATTAATAACTCATTATTGAAAAAAAATCCCTCGGAAATTCCCTCGCAAACTTCATTTCTGAGGGATTTTTGAGGGATTTTTTTATCAAAATTTTTTTACAAAGAACCTATTTTTGTTAGAAATATCCATCGGAAACTCCTTCGCAAAATAATCAAAAAAATTCCTCGGAAACTCCATCGGAAATTAATTTTGTGAGGGATTTTTCGAGGGATTTTTTTTCATCAAAAATTTTATTAATAACTCATTATTGAAAAAAAAATCCCTCGGAAAATCCCTCACAAAATTAATTTCCGAGGGATTTTTCGAGGGTATTTTTTTATCAAAATTTTTTTACAAAGAACCCATTTTTGTTAGAAATATCCATCGGAAAATCCCTCGCAATTTATTTTGCGACGGATTTTGCGAGAAAATATTTTTTATCGGAATATTTTATAGTTTATGTTTTTTTTATTGAAAAATCCCTTGGAATTGCGAGGGATTTATTCCCTCGAAAAAATTCCTCGGTAAATCACACTTTTCTAGTAGTGGTAGTATTTGATAGAAAAAGAGGCTATTCTTGAATAAGTGTACAGGATAAATTTTTTTCAAAGGATATTTATAGAAATATTCCTTAACTATTCTATTAGTCATATCAAATGCAAAAAGGTAATCCATAGGATAATTTTTTTTATCCTTATCTGGGGAATAACCAACTATTTCTTCATTCTTTAGAAAATAATTTGAGGGAATAACCCATGTTTAATATGGGTTATTTCTTTGGTTAAAATTATTTTAACTAACCCGTGTAGCTATGGCTTTTAAAAATAAGAAGGGATATCTCTCTTATCCCTTTTCTCAAACACAGCCTTAATGAGCATAAGAAGAATAGGGTACATATGGTCAGGGCAAATTCAAATTTCAATTCTTCCTTCCTTTCTCGATAAGGTTAGGAAGCATGACAGTGCAAAAGACTTTTAAGAGTATCATGCTTAGATAACAGAGATTTTATGCATAGCTCCGTAGGTCAATATTTCATGAATGCATATCTTAGATGATTTGAGGCAGTAAGGCATTAAAAAAAGAAAGGAAAAAAGGGTCATTGTCTTCTCTCTCTCTTTCTCTATGGACCCATATATGTGCATGCCAATTAAAAATTATAGCCTCAATCACACAAAAAACATTGATTATATAAAGGAGGTCATAGTCCTTTACTTCAAATTTTCAAGTGAAGGTAATCAATTAGCAAGAATTAGAAGTTTAATGCATGCCAAATTATACAAAAACTTAGAAAAAATAATTGAGATGAAGGATTACAGCTCGAAACCTACAAAAATTATCAATTTTCTATTTCCTTGACAAAAAGGAAATCTAAATATATAGATAATTTGACACTCTGTCTTTATAAATTTTAGAGTGTAAATGTTTCAAGTGTGCAAAGGAAGGATTCAAAATTCCTTTTTTATCACTTCTATCTCCTTCAATATTTAGGAATGATTCAAACCACCTGAAGCCTATTATTGTCTGGCTATTCTTATTGGTTATGTTAGCTACATTGGGTTCACAATAAAGTATATAACCATTTTGACAAAAGAAGATACCATACTCTTGTTAGTGTATGTCCTAAATCCAATCGGATTGGATGCTATATACATTCTATGAATACAAATCAAATAAAATGGTTTCTTTATCTATCCAGATATCTTTTATAATATATTTGATATATATATATATATGTGTGTGTGTCTGTGAGATAAAGTCCAAAAGAATATGAACCGTGCATATGTAATTTGTAATAGAGATTGCAAATTGTGAGATCCAATTGCACGTTATGGTTCGATTCTTTAAACTTTCCTAGTCGATGTGTGGTTGGGACTGGACACCATCGAACACCATGAGACTAGCACACATTGCATATTCTCACCCTTGGGGTGAGCAGCTGATTTCACAAGCTGAAGTATGAAGATACTTGGATAAGTGTGTGGATGCTCGTTATTGTAACGATGCATTGGATAACCCATACATAGATCTCATATGGATATTCTATATAGTGTCGATGGTTGATCTCTAAATGATGGTGGTGTGAGTGATTCTTTGACTTGAGATCTTCATTGCATCTTATGTGTTGAATGTCATGCTTTGACGGCATCCAAACATCGCTCTAGCCATGGGTGGCAATATGGTATCGATTGGATAGGACATGAAGCACATGAAGATGGTGTTTGATCAAGACAGGATTCATCTCCCTTGATAGAAAGGGTTATATCTCACGGTCACTTGATGGATTAAATTGATTGTTAAATCTTGTAAGGTTGAGTTGGAATTCAAAATGGTTTCGAAGTTCTAATTCATATGAGTCAATTTTTCCTGAGATCAAGTAAACAAAGATCAATTACAGGGTTGACACATTCCATACCACTGATTGATCTGGGATAAATGATGAAAGATTTGATCATACGGTAACCGTTCATGGACAGGTGTTAATGGTCACATCAACAAAACCTTTAGCAGTTGGGTGGTCATGATGCTTTGCTAGAGGCCTCTCATGATCTATAATCATGTTGTTGACTTGGACAAAGAGTTGTCCAATCATTCCTAGGGTCTATGATTAGGACATGATTATTGCCAACATGTTAAAGGGCCTAATGGGTTACACGCATTAAGGAGAATTTTGGATGAATTAAAATGAGAATTAAATTAGATTTAATTTAGATAAGATGATTAATTATATAATTGGGTGAGACCCAATTTAAAGAAGATAAAATAATAATGGATATGATCCATTATAGTAGAAGGAATATTAAGGAGAAATTATTTGTGCATATTATGAACAAATAATTGGATACCCAGATATGACTTGATCATATGATGGATAGCTCTGATTATTCGGGTATGGATGGCTAATCTCAGCCATGTGAAGATGGAATCATGCCCATGGGATGAGGCATGATGAATCTCTATGGTTCGATGATGAACACGTACAAATTAGGGCATGTAGTTATGAGATAACCAATTCCTAATTTTAAAGGCTGAGATTGTGACACTTGGATTAACGTTACCATAAGAATGAAGTTTCTTTCGTTTCCTTGAATTAATGTTACCATGATGTTACCATGAGAATGGGAGTTTCTTCCGTTTCCTTGATTAATGTTACCATGATGTTGCCATGAAAATGAGAGTTTCTTTGGATTAAAGTACCATGATGTTACCATGCCATGAAGAGAGGTCTCTTCTTCTCGTTTGGAATGTCTCCTTTTCATCCTATAAATATGGTTCCTTCCTACTAGGAAGGTAGAGCAAGAGATGAAAAAGATTAGATCTTTCTTCAAAATATCTTCTGTATATCTGTAAGGGGATTCAAGAGGCGCTAGCACCCCCCTCTCTCTCTCCTGTAGTGTCATCTTCATACCTTGGAGGTCTTCATCCCTTCTTCTCCGCATGGATTACCGTTAGAGGCCGAACACATGGACGGCTAGTGGCAAAGGATTAACCGGCTTCATCCTCATCTACATCGATAAAGGACTCAGGTATGAATAAGATTAGATTTTATTTGAGATTTAATGAATCTAATCTAAGGATCCTAGGCATCTAGGAATTTTATTTTATACATTCCGCAATGTTTATATGAATTAGATTCATATTGTATACATAATTCCCAACAATGGTATCAGAGCCTCTACAGATTCATTAATCCGATAGGATACTTGAGTCAATATAATTGATAATATGATTATGCTTAAAATCATGAAAAGTTTTCATATGCTGATAATAAATCTAAAATATAATAAAATGTTTATTATTTGATTAGATTTATGCATGTTCATTATCATGTTAAAATAGAGTACTTTGATATGTGATATCAGATATAAAGATTTATTATATGATAATAAACAATAATTCATTTAGATTAATCATATATGTGTCATGTTAAAATAGCAATTATTATTTATGCATGATAGATACTATATGCTAAAATCCTAGAAATCATGTCTAGGATTTAATTTTAACATGATTATTGATATGATTAAGATTTGATATTCTTATGATAATGAACATTGAAAACTTAGTTTGGATATTTGGATCAAGATAAGATTGTGATTAAAAGTAATCATATGGAATTTAAAATCTTATATTTTGAATCTAAAATCTTATCATGACAAGAATATGATTAGGGTTTGTTAGAGACATTAGGATTTACATGGGATGTGAAACAGATATGTCATAACATGTAATAAATGATAAGAAAATTTTAAAATTTAAATTAAGAATTCTTATCATAATACCCTAGCTAGATCACTATCTAAAGTTATTATAAAATTTAATAGATGATAAAGATTTAGGAAACTTAGACTTAACCATGTCATTGTTTGATCCTATGATCCCATAATTGATCTAATCAATTGGGCTTAACTACATTGGTGTCTAGAAAGGTTTGATCATGGTTTTTAATTGCTCCGTTCGCTGCTTGGGAAAACCCATTCAATGGGATCGAAGGGTATGCTAAATAGGACCCCATTGATCAGCTGATCTGGCCATTGTTAAGGAAAGCTCTTAATTGATTAAATCAATTAAGGTTGATCAGGATGGTAGCAATTGATTTGGTCACATAATTAAGGTTCCTAAATTAGATAGTGATCAGGATCCTAATTTGATTAGGAGTCCCAATCATAGATTGGATCTTATGAAATTAAGGTTAATTGAGATTAATCTAAAATCTACGTATAGGATATGTAACCTAGCATAGTACAAATTGTAGATGTAGATGGGACCTATATGCGCTAAATCCCTCGACGAATATTAAGTCATAAGCCTTCCATTGTTCATATGATACAAAATTAGGTCATGAGATTTGTCGTGCCAAAGCCGAGGTCGAGTGTACTTATGAGGAGTTGATTGTGGAACAATGGGTTGACTTAACTAGATTAGCTGGCATAATTGGCCAAAGTCAGGGTCAATCTAATCTAGAGGCAAACTTTAGGGTGATCACATATGGATGTGATTGACAAGGCAATGTCCCCTAAATGATCTAGGAGTCACATTAGATGTGATTGATGATAATCTACCAAATTCAGCTTACCGGGATTTGTTGTGCCAAAGCCAAGGTCAAGGTAATTTAAATGAGGATCCTAGCCCACTAAGGAAATTGAATGCCAATTTCTTGAGATTAATAGAGAGGGCTATTAACCTTGATAAAATAGCGGAGAAACTAACTTAATTAAAATCTAGAATTACCATATTAAGTTGATGATTAGTATTCATAATTATTGACTCGTTCTAATTTTATGTAGGTTATCAGAGAAACCATGAGTGTAAACATCAACCTTAGGAATATTTTAGAATCCAACAAATTGACTGGATTCTACTTCTCTGATTGGCTAAGTAATGTAAGGATTGTTCTTCGATCTGAGAAAATTCTTTTTATCCTAGATGAGGTTGCACCAGAGGTCCCACCAGTGGATGCTCCAACTAAGGTTCATGTGGCATACAACCGGTATAAAGATGCTGAAGATATGGCCACATATTTGATGTTGGCCTCAATGTCACCTGATCTTCAGAAACAGCATGCGCATATGAATGCTCAGGAGATTTTGATGCACCTGCAAGAGTTGTTTGGTGCACAGTCTTGATATGAGAGGTTTCAAACTTCTAAAGAGCTGTTTCAATGCAAAATGACTGAGGATTCATCATTGGGTGCCCACGTACTAAAAATGATCAATCTGATTGAGAAGTTAGCACGATTAGGTTTTGTGATGGATCATGAACTAAGTATTGACTTGGTTCTACAGTCATTACCTCCCAGCTATTCATAGTTTGTTCTTAATTTCAATATGAACAAGCTAGAGACATCTTACCTGAGCTCACGAATATGCTGACAAATGCCGAGCTCAACATTAAGAAAGAAAAGGGACAGATTATGGTCGTGGAGTCTTCTAGCGCTCGTAAGAAGCGGCCAAAGAAGAATAAGGTCCAAAAGGCCAAGGCGACTAAACCAAATAAGGGCATTAAAAAAATAAAGTAGCCAAGGGAAAGTGTCACTTCTGTGGCAAGGAAGGGCACTGGAAGCAAAACTGCAAGGCTTATCTGGCTAGCCTGAAAGAAAAGAAACATACAGATGCTTCTACATCATGTATATTTATGATTGAGATGTTTTCTTCTATTACTTCTTATTCCACTTGGGTATTGGATACCGGTTGTGGATCTCATATTTGTATTAATATATAGATGATAAGAAGCAGTAGAAAGCTGAAAAAAGATGAAGTGATCCTGCGCATGGGAAATGGAGCAAAGGTTGCTGCTTTAGCTATAGGATCTTGTTCTTTGTCTTTGCCCACTAGGCTTGTAATGGAGCTTAATAATTGTTACTATGTTCCAAACATAACAAAGAACATTATTTCCGTTTTATGTCTTGTAAATGATGGATATACATTTGAAATTGGAAATAAAGGAATTTTAATTTTTAAAAATGAAATGTTCTTTGGTTCTGCTGAAATGTTCAACAGGATTTATGTTTTGAATTTACAATGCCCTATTCTCAATGTAGAAACTAAGAAATTAAAATCAAATAATTCTAAGAACTCATTCCTATGGCACTGTCGTTTAGGCCATGTAAATGAAACACGTTTAACCAAGTTACATAAGGATAGCTACTTGGGCTTATTCGATTGGGAATCGTTTGAGGAATGTGAGTCATGCTTACGTGGCAAAATAACTAAGTCGTCCGTTACTAAAAGGGGTGAGCGAGCAACTGAATGTTTAGGACTAGTACATTCGGATGTATGTGGTCCTATCAATATTCAGGCAATAGGAGGTTTTTTTACTTCATCACATTTATAGATGACCATAACATGTATGGTTATGTATATCTGATGAAGCACAAATCTGAAGCCTTTGAAAAGTTCAAAGAATTCAGATCCGAGGTAGAAAAACAAAGTGGCAAAAGTATTAAGATACTTCGATCAGATCGAGGTGAGAATACTTAAGCCATGAGTTCTTAGAATATTTGAAGGAGAATGGGATTCTCTCTCAGTGGACTTCTCCTGGTACGCCACAGCATAATGGTGTATCAGAAAGGAGAAATCGCACATTATTAGATATGATGCGATCAATGATGAGCCTTGCAAATCTTTCAAAAATATTTTGGGGTTATACCACTCTAAACTGAGTTCCATCTAAGTCGATCAGCTCCACTCCTTATGAGATATGGTGTGGAAAGAAACCAACCCTTAGTCATCTAAGGATTTGGGGTTGCTACGCTTATGTAAAACGTAATGAGTCGGACAAGCTGGGAGATAGATCCAACAAGTGTAATTTTGTGGGGTATCCTAAAGAAACAAAAGGATACTACTTCTACCATCCACTCGAGCAAAAGGATTTTGTCTCTAGGCATGCCATATTCCTAGAGAATGAGATTTTTCTAAGAAACGGCAGTAGGAGAAATATTGAGATTAGTGAAACTCAAGAATCATAAATTGACACAACCGATTAGATGACATGGAGCAAATGTCAAATGCAGTGGGAGTTGAGCAGAAAACTCAACTCACATTCAGACAACATTTACGTGAGCCTCTATCAGAAATGGTGGAGCCACAAGTAGCTCCAAGTATACATCAGCTATATAGGTCTAGTAGAACACATCATATTCTGAAAGATATGGATTTCTTATAAAAGATGATGAGCCTACTAACTACAAGGAAGCAATATGTGACATAAACTCCAAGAGATGGCTTGAAGCCATGAAGTCTGAAATGGACTCCATATACGACAACCAAGTATAGACTTTGGTTGATCCACCTGAAGGAATAAAACCCATTGGGTGCAAATGGGTCTTCAAGAAGAAGACAGGCATGGATGGTAATGTGATTACCTATAAGGCGAGGCTAATTGCAAAAGGTTACAAGCAAAGGTAAGGTGTTGACTTTGATGAAACATTTTCGATCGTAGTCATGCTTAAGTCCATAAGGATTTTGCTTACAATTGCAGCCTATTATGATTATGAGATATGACAAATGGATGTTAAGACTGCCTTCCTAAATGGTGATTTAGTGGAGGATGTGTATATGACACAACCTGAGAGTTTTGAGTCCATTGATTCTCAAAAGGTATGCAAGCTGCAAATGTCTATTTATGGACTTAAGCAAGCCTCTAAAAGTTGAAACATCCGTTTTGATGAAACAATCAAAAAGTTTTATTTTATTAAAAATAAGGATGATCCATGTGTGTACAAAAATGTTAGTGGGAGTGTTATTATTTTCCTGATATTATATGTAGATGACATATTATTGATAGGAAACAATGTATCCTTACTGCAAGAAGTGAAGGAATGGTTTTCCAGCAAGTTCTCCATGAAAGATTTAGGAGAAGCAGCCTACATACTGGGTATTAAGATATAGAGATAGATTTAGGAGGTTGCTTGGATTGTCCCAATCAACGTACATAGATAAAGTGCTAAAACGGTTTAGCATGGAGGAATCCAAGAAGGGATTCTTGCTGGTATCGCATGGAATACATCTCTCCAAGGACATGAGTCCTAAGACCCAAATGGAGAGAGAGCACATGAATAGGATTCCATATGCTTCAGCAATCGGATCCATCATGTATGCGATGCTATGTTCGAGACCTAATATTTTGTATGCATTGAGTATCATTAGTAGATACCAGGCAAACCCTGGTGAGAAACATTGGATGGCCGTCAAGAATATCCTTAAGTACTTACGAAGGACTAAGGATATGTTCTTGGTTTATGGAGGACCCAAACTCAAGTTCAGTGTTATACGGATTCTAGTTTCCAGTCTGATAAACATGATTATAAATCTTAATCATGCTATATCTTTACACTCAATAGTGGTGCAGTCAGCTAGAAGAGTTCCAAGCAGGAAATGACTGTCGACTCTACAACCGAGTCTGAAAACATTGCAGCATTAGATGCAGCCAAAGAAGCAGTTTGGATCAAAAAGTTAATCACTGAACTTGGTGTGGTTCCAAGCATTGCTGATCAGTATACTTGTATTGTGACAACAATGGAACTATTACGCAAGCTAAGGAGCCAAGGTCTCATCAGAGGTTCAAACATGTACTCAAAGATACCATGTAATTAAAGAGATTATTGGTAGAAATGATGTAAAAATAGAACGAGTCCCCATGGAAGATAATATTGCTGATTCGTTCACTAAAGTCCTGCCACAGCAGAAGCATGATGGTCATGCTGAGTCACTTGGTATTGGATACATGGGTGATTGGCTCTAGTGCAAGTGGGAGATTGTTAGTGTATGCCCTAGATCCAATCGGATTGGATGCTATATACATTCTATGAATACAAATCAAATAAAATGGTTTCTTTATCTATCCAGATATCTTTATATATATTTGATATATATATGTCTGTGAGATAAAGTCCAAAAGAATGTGAACCGTGCATATAAAATTTGTAATAGAGATTACAAATTGTGAGATCCAAATTGCACATTATGGTTTGATTCTTTAAACTTCCCTAGTCGATGTGTAGATGAGATTGGACACCATCGAAACCGTGAGACTAGCACACATTGCATATCCTCACCCTTGGGATGAGCAGCTAATTTCACAAGCTGAAGTGTGAAGATATTTGGATAGGTATGTGGATGCTCGTTATTGTAACGATGCATTGGATGACCCGTACAGAGATCCCATATGGATATTCTATATAGTGTCGATGGTTGATCTCTAAATGACGGTGGTGTGAGTGATCCTTTGACTTGAGATCTTCATTGCATCTCATGTTGAATGTCATGCTTTGACGGCATCCAAACATCGCTCTAGCCATGGGTGACAAATATGGTGTCGATTGGGTAGGACATGAAGCACATGAAGATGGTGTTTGATCAAGACAGGATTCATCTCCCTTGATAGAAAGGGTTATATCCCACGGCCATTTGATGGATTAAATTGATTGTTAAATCCTTACAAGGTTGAGTTGGAATTCAAAATGGTTTCGAAGTTCTAATTCATATGAGTCAATTTTTTCTGAGATCAAGTGAACAAAGATCAATTATAGGGTTGACACATTCCATACCACTAATTGATCTGGAATAAATGACGAAAGGATTTGATCATACGGTAACTGTTCATGGACAGGTGTTGATGGTCATGTCAACAAAACCTTTAGCAGTTGGATGGTCATGATGCTTTGCTAGAGACCTCTCATGATCTATAATCATGTTGTTGACTTGGACAAAGAGTTGTCCAATCATTCCTCGGGTCTATGATTAGGACATGATTATTGCCAACATATTAAAGGGCCTAATGGGTCACACGCATTAAGGAGAATTTTGGATGAATTAAAATGAGAATTAAATTAGATTTAATTCAGATAAGATGATCAATTATATAATTGGGTGAGACCCAATTTAAAGAAGATAAAATAATAATGGATATGATCCATTATAGTAGAAGGAATGTTAAGGAGAAATTATTTGTGCATATGATGAATAAATAATTGGATACCCAGATATGACTTGATCCATATGATGGATGGCTCTAATTATTCGGGTATGGATGGCTAATCTCAGCCATGTGAAGATGGAATCATGCCCATGGGATGAGGCATGATGAATACGTACAAATTAGGGCATGTAGTTATGAGATAACCAATTTCTAATTTCAAAGGCTGAGATTGTGACACTTGGATTAACGTTACTATGAGAATGGAAGTTTCTTCCATTTCCTTGGATTAATGTTACCATGATGTTACCATGAAAATGAGAGTTTCTTTGGATTAAAGTTACCATGACGTTACCATGCCATGAAGAGAGGTCTCTTCTTTTCCCTTGGAACGTCTCCTTTTCATCCTATAAATATGGTTCCTTCCTTCCTAGGAAGGTAGAGCAAAAGAAGTATTTTATAAGGGGATTCAAGAAGCGCTAGCACCCTCTCTCTCTCCTGTAGTCATCTTCATACCTTGGAGGTTCATCTTCATACCTTGGAGGTCTTCATCCCTTCTTCTCCATGTGGATCATCGTTTTATCCCTTCTTCTCCGCATGGATCATCGTTAGAGGCCGGACACGTGGACGGCTAGTAGCAAAGGATTAACCGGCTTCATCCTCATCTACATTGATAAAGGACTCAGGTATGAATAAGATTATATTTTATTTGAGATTTAATGAATGTGTTACTAAGGATCCTGGGCATCTGAAAATTTTATTTTATACATTCGACAATGTTTATATGAATTAGATCATATCTTGTATACATAATTCCCAATAATTCCCAATAATTAGATTCATATTTGTATACATAATTCCCAATAAAATATCTTTAATTAAGTGATAATTATATATTTGATTTAAAAAAAATTTATTTTTATAGATGATAATGTTTAAAAAAAATTATATTTATAAATGATATTTGAAGCCATCAGTGAGGATGTTGAAGGTGATTGTGGGGCCGCTGGGCAGCGAAGATTCGCGATTCAACAAGATGGAAGAGGGTGTGGTTCGACGATGTTGGTAAAGGAGGCAAGTAGAGACTTCGATAACTTGGATAACCATCTTTCTGAGATAATCTGTTTTACCTCATCAATTACCACTACAAGATAAATTAACATTCAAAACTTATACCAATATAGTTATCTAGTAAGCTCCATTTAAATTACCGATAATCTATTTAGATTATCGGCCATCAAACGTAACCAACAAATCAAATATAAAATTTGGAGCAAAATTATAAAATAAAGTGGTTGTCTCCCAAAAATTTATAAAATGAGTACAAGGCCAAACCGCAGAACGTGGGGGCTCATTCCCTTCATCTCAACGCTTAAATTAAAAAAAAAAAAAAAACTGCTTGCTGTTTGTGGTGGAACAGCCGGTGGATGATTTGGGGCCAGTCCGTTGACGAGTCCCAAACGGTTCCCGGCATTGGATTTGGAATCTAACGGCCGTTACGGGGAGGCGCTCTGACTGCCGCAGCCTTTCCTTCTATCGAGGTACGACATTCCGCTCGAGGCGGCGAAATTGTTGACGCCCGCCCGCATAAAATGACCGAAACACCCTCACCTGCCCTCCGCTTCAACCGAAATTTCGCGCCAAAAAAAAAGCAGCATTGCCGTTAGCAGCTTCAACGGTCTTCTTCATTTAATTTTAAAAATGCTCGCTTTAACGGGCGCGTATGGAATGGGAACAAGCGGTGCCGGAAGGGCGAAGCTTAGAAGCTTAGGATTATTGGGGACCCCACCTTTTGCTCCAAAGTGTGGGACTGAAGGAGTTAAGAGAAGGCATATAAAGGGGCCGACATATGGGCGACAGCTCAAGCCTCAATTCCAAACTTTTTAATTCTGGTCTCCTCTTCTCATGCTTCTGTCGTTCCTTTTCTTTTCAGTTGTTCTCGATTTTGGTCGGAAAGGGCCCAAAGCAACCCCTTTTCATCCGAGGTTGGCATGGTACATGCCTATTTGTTCAAAGTTCTTGATGTCGAGCTATCATTGAATTATGAAATCAATGTAAATGAGTTATATGGGGAGAATGCCGCTGCCCGCTAGGATATTTGGTGAAGTCTCTGGGATTGGTAGCAATGGTCCTTATTTGAATCTTGCTCTCCCTTGGTCAACAAGTGTCTTCAATGCTGAAGTTTCTCAACAAAAGTTACAAACTAAGCCAGTCCTACCAACCGTACGTACGTAGAATTTTTCTTAGAAAAAGTAATTAATGAAGGATTTGAGACATCAGTATTCCTACCAACTGCACAAGTTCTCTAAATAAGAGTGAAGAAGAATTTGAGCTCTTCCTATCTGATTGCATCTTCACTATAAACGTTGCCAAATAAATCAAGAGAACCAAGAGAGCCACAGTAAGTGAAGCATCTCAGCAAAAGAGATTAACAATGAAAGACACAACTAAGACTCATTATATCAAGATTTAAAATCTCCTAAAAAAGGATTATTATCTTCTTTTTCTTTTCATTGAATGGAACAGGTTGTCGTTCCATCACATCCTTATACTTGGAATAAAGTTGTTCAAAAATGCATCAGTTGATAAGCTGAAAAAAATAATAAAACAATTGTTGTCTTAATACTTAAGAGACAACAATTATCCCAACATCTCATGAGATGCTCTGCAAGATCTGAAATCATGCTTTGTAGAATTAAAAGATCTAATCGCTGCATATGTCAACGCGTCCATTACTTTACCCAAGGTTCAGATTAGGAAATGGCAGGCACATCCGGAAGATTAGTTTGAACGCCACGCTACGCATCTTGACTAATTGAAAAGAGGAAAGCTTTGATCGGATTGGTGGGTATAATACCACCCTTTGCCGGGATGATGAGGATTTTTTCTTTCTTTATAGAATCTATAATTGCATCGCCGGCCACTTCTTCTAAGTGGCTTATATTTTTTTTATTTTTTTGGATATTAGGTTATTGTTCTTTGCTTTGACTACATCCTCATCTAATCATTGTTGATGTGATGCGATCTTGGTAATGCTTCTTATGGATAAGGCTGATGTTTTGCCATATTATCAGTATTGCTTAATAATTTCATGGTTTTAATTAATGATATTATAAATGTTATAATAACTATTATAACGTAAATAACGTTAAAAATTTAACAATAATTGTTTCTCATTATTTCTTATTATTTCTCACTGTAATGGACTGCTATAACGTAACAACCATTATTTTCATTTATACTTTCTTAAATAAAATAATATTTTAAATTCCAAATTTATCTTAAGATTTCCTAAAAAGAGATTATAGTTTATCTAATTAAAAATGAAAAGAATAATTTTTTTTATTATGATCCATTATTTTTCATTATAATATCTTCGTAACAACCATTATTTCTGCAATTGTTGAGGATTAGTCACCTGGCTGTTAGCTTCTAACAGTTATTAGCTGGTTCTCAACTGTGCATTATAATAAGCCTAATCCTGGACGCCTAGTGTTTTCATTGAAAGAACCAACTCAGATGAGACACAGATAGAAGAGAGTAATTTGGTCAGTGGTCAACATTCAACAGCCGCGTGAGGGGCCAGTCTTTTCTCATTGAATGAAATGATCCATTTTGTTTAGACTTTAGATTATCCAACTTAGGATTACTTATCGACCTTCGACTTCTTTAATTTTTTTTTTTTTTTTTTTTGGTACAGAGCCAAAGCTGCAGCTCCGTGATAAAGAATGAGAATGGAGAATTCTACTCGAAATTTGACGTGGATTCCTTCGTTCCAAGCCTGCCGGTAGCTTTCCATGTCCTGAATCATTAATTGGAAATGGAATCAGGTTTTCGCCAGGTTTTGATCTGGACCAAATTTTCTATGGTTGATAATGGGCCTCCCAGCCCGCCAAATTTGGCCCAAAATCTTATAGGCTGCGATACAAAAAAAGGAAAAGTCTTTGTACACCACCTCCGGTGCAGCAAGTCCTACGTGGGCTGCACCGCCTCTCCTGATTGATCCACATGGATCCTACGTGGCTGATGTGCCGGACGGTATGGCTCTGCTACGATGTTACGTTCGGATCGTGATGGCCATGAAAAGTGCTTCGCCTTTTTTTTAAAATTAGCGTGCAGACGAAAATGCCCTTTCCCTCCCGCCTACTTCTACCATCATTTTTTCTTAAATTTCATCTGTTCAAGAAAAACTCTTTCTTTCCCCTCGCTCTGGCTTTCGGATGCTAAGGAATCAGTCAAAGGTTTGAGCATGATCCTACGCCCTCACTCTGAGAGTCCAGTCGAAGGAAAATATTTCAGCTTCGAGGCTGGAATACCTGGCTACTGGAGTCTTTGTACAAAAACTTCTGAAGGAAATGTCATCCGCAGCACGAAACATTCTTTCGTTATGAGGTTGTTGTGGTTTATGAGTTTGACAATAAAAAACTCTTTCTGATTGTAAAACATTCTTCCTGTGGATGATGGTGCTGCGAAGCGGGAGTCTGGGGTTGAGGTTATGGTTTATGAGCTTGACGATGCTTTCAGGATCTCCTACCAGATAAGATGGCGAGTAGAAGTAGGATATCGAACTATGGTGTCGTGGGTTTTAAACTATGGTGTCGTGGGTTTTCAACTAGGGTGTCGTGGGTTTTGAACTAATGCTTTGTCTTAACATTTTCTGAATGTGTGTCGTAGGGTTTGAACTAGGGTGTCGTGGGTTTTCAACTAGGATGTCGTGGGATTTGAACTAATGCTTTGTCTTAACATTTTCTGAATGGGTGTCGTAGGTTTTGAACTAGGGTGTCGTGGCTTTTGAACTCGTGGGTTTTCAACTAGAGTGTCATGGGTTTTGAACTAATGCTTTGTCTTAACGTTTTCTGAATGGGTGTCGTAGGTTTTGAACTAGGGTGTCGTAGGGATGTCGTCGGTTTTGAACTAGGGTGTCGTGGGTTTTCAACTAGGGTATCGTGGGTTTTGAACTAATGCTTTGTCTTAACGTTTTCTGAATAGGTATCGTAGGTTTTGAACTAGGTGTTATCGGTTTTGAACTAGGGTGTCGTCGGTTTTCAACTAGGGTGCCGTGGGTTTTGAACTAATGCTTTGTCTTAACGTTTTCTGAATGGGTGTCGTAGGTTTTGAACTAGGGTGTCATGGGTTTTCAACTAGGGTGTCGTGGAATTTGAACTAATGCTTTGTCTTAACGTTTTCTGAATGGGTGTCATAGGTTTTGAACTAGGGTGTCATGGCTTTTGAACTAGGGTATCGTGGGTTTTTAACTAGAGTGTCATGGGTTTTTAACTAGGGTGTCGTGGGTTTCGAACTAAGCCGAGCCCCCTAGCACCAATGCTGCGACACCTCAGTTGAAACCTCACGACACCCTAGCACCAATGCTACGACACCCGTGCTTAAATCTGGCCATGAAGAGAATCCCCGCGATACCCTAGGAGGAATTCGCTCCCCTCATGAATAGAAACCATTACTGAAGAGAGTGTGGGAAAGCCAATACTGCGATACCCTAGTACTAATGTTGCGACACCCCTAGTGGAATTCGGTCGAAAATCCTTCATGACACCCCAGTTGAAATCTCACGATACCCTAGCTTTAAGGCGATGATACCCGTGCTTAAAACTAACCATGGAGAGAATCCCTACGATACCCCAGGAGGAATTTGGCCGAAAATCCTTCGATACCCTAGTTGAAAGCTCATGACACCCTAGCACCAATGCTATGACACCCGTGCTTACGACACCCGTGCTTATATAACTGACCACGGAGAGAATCTCCGCGACACCCATTCTCGACACCCCAGTTAAAACTTTACGACACCCTTATTATAAACTTATGACACTACTACGATATATTTGAATAAGGCGGGAATTTTGATGTCACCCTAGTTGTAATTCGATGACACCCTAGTAACTCAGCTATGCCATCTTTTCAAGAAAAGTTACAAAACGTGGCCAGTTCCTATGGGTTTGCATATCAGTATGATGTGATCGTGGCGATCCTAGTGTGTGGTGTCCTTTCGTATTTCTCTGAGGTCGGCATAAACCCTAGAGGTCCTTCGTCTGTTGCTCGAGAAGCCATCCTTTTGCTTGAGAAACCATCCTTCGTTTCTTGCTCGAGAAGCCACTGGTGTCCTAAATTTCTTCCATAGTTCTTTCTTCCATCTACTTCATTCATGGAGATGAGTGCTTTCGTTTGTGGACGAAGACCGCGAACAAGGAAGAACCAGACGAAGAAAATGGCGTAACAAAGCAAGGACATCGTTCTTCATTCGAATGAGGATGCGGCTCCTTCAAGTATGTTTATCCCTATGTTAAAATATTATGACATCCTCTCTTAAAATTTCATGGCACCCTAGTCACATACATAATGGCACCCAGCTGACAAGTATGTCTTATGTCTTACCCCCTGTTTCAATTGACATGAAAATTGTTCCAGTCCTCCTAGTGAAGGCTTCCCAGCTATTTAAGAATAGTTGTAGGCCGGCCGTATACGTTCAGAAGGTTTGAAAGATGGGGTTCACTAGACGGCAAACAAAACTTATTCCAAGGACCCCATTTGGTGCCTTCATCGACATGCAGACGTTCACAGTCGATGGGCGACTGTTAGCAGACATCATAAGATGTCACAATGGAGGCGACGAGTTCATTTTCTAGAAAGCCAGTTTTATTCAGTGCCGACGAAGTCGCACTCATTCTGGGTCTTCCAGCTCATGGGAAGAAGATCGACACATCCAGCCAATTATTCAACGGAAGGTTGTTCAGACGTTTTGGCCAGGGTTTAGATCTTCGTCAAGAAGGTTTGAGAAGTTAATATTTCAACTCCGATCATCTAAGGCACAGGAGGATGTCAAGGACACCATCCGACTTTGGATCGCCTACATGTTGGCCATATTTTTGGCTCCAAAGTCTAATCAGAGATGTCTACGGTATCTCATCCAGCACTTAGATGACTTAAGTCAACTGGATAGCATCGACTGGGCTTCGGCATTGAAAGAGTTGATTGTTCTAGCTCTCCCAAAAATAGCTGCTTGCTTGCATTCCGAGGAGCCGGTCCACTCAAAGAATGCAAAAAAGTTAGGAGGTAGCCTACCCTATTCGGATGCTCGGCAGCACTGATGGTAAGGATTATTGAGATGCAGAAATAGTGTTCTTAGTATAATTTCTTTGTTAATATTACATTATTTAATATCTAAAAAATATCATGTTCAGGCGTGGTTCCTCGAGCATACATCAATGCGAGCACCAGCATATCCTGAAAAACTACCCTGGCTGTTGAAGTGGTATGACCACCAAATGAAGATCCAGTCGGTTCGGGTTGCCGACTTGCAGCCTCACGACTTGGTAAGCTAGTACATTGCTCCATTGCTCTGACCATATTTTTTAACTTAATATGTCAATATTTTTACTTAATATTAATTTGTTATCATCTTGCTTTGCAAATAGAGGGAGCTATTGTACCACTGTCAGAAGAGCGCTGGCTTCCTACTTAGCAGACAGTAGCATCCCCTCAACCAATAGATAGCTGCGCAGGATATGCCGAGTTGAGGACTGAATTGGAGTGCGTTAAGGATCAACTCGACGATGTCAGGCACAGGCTGTCCATTGCTGAGAGCCTCCTCAGTTCACTGCTCAGAAAGGAAAGTAATGCAATAAATGAGAAGGATAAGGGAGACGGAAAAACAGAGGAGGGGCATTCCCTGGAGTTGATCCTCCGTGAGCCTGGTAATGGTAATAGTGAGGAGAAGAAGATGGAGGAGGACCATTCATCTGAGTGTTCAACTGAGACGGGGAATGCAAAAGCAGAGGAGAAGAGATTGGAGGGGGATTCATTGGATGATAAAATAGAGCATGGGAATAAAAATAAAGAGAAGTCCAAATCCGATAATAAACTTGGCACCCCTGCGCCAAAGGGTGATGATATGGACATAGAAATCATTGGAGTGCCTTCGCTTGTTAGGAGGGTTAAAAAAGAGCCGAGGAAGCGTAAGGCATCTAAGGTCACCGGAGATTGTTATGAGACAACCCATCCTAAAAAGTTGACGAAGACAGTGGGCACGTCAAAGCCCAACACAACGGTCGAAGATGACCAAATTATTATTTAAAAAATTTTAAGCGAACAACTAACCGACAAGATCGTCTACACCAATATGTTAGGTGGCGTTGTAACAAGGAAAAGTCTTCAAGATCTCATTAACAATGAAATGATAATAGATGATGTAAGTATATCAAGAAACCTTTTCTAGTTGTTGATTTTAGAATTATATTAATCGGTTTACATTGCATTGGCAGATAATTGATGCCGGCCAGGAGTTTCTGATGTGCAACTGGATAGAGCATCCGAACCGATACCATAAGTGCATATTTGCATCAGTTTTTGTATCCGCTCTGTGTCTGACTTCTTCATCACCTGCTCATGAACTCGTTGGAACATCAGGGGCCGTGATATTTGACAATGTATCCGATGAAGATAAGGCCCAATTCCGGTTTCTTTTCACCATAATAAACTCCGATAACTCGCACTGGCATTTGGTTGCTGTCGACATGGAAAGAAAGGTGTTCATGCACCTGAATTTATTAAAACGCAACCCCAAGTACAAGACCAATGCAAAGAAATGGCATACAATTCTTGGCCACATATTTCATATCTACTGCAATAAGGAGGATGCAATGACTTGGCCGATGGAAGAGATTTTGGATTGCCCAAGCCAACCGGTCGGATCGCTGGATTATGGCCTATACTATCTGAGATATATGGAATGTCTTGCTCGACGGAATAATCCTGATATGAAGATGGATTTCACGGGTGAGGAAGTCAGAGATTATCGACGATAATTAGCTGTGACGATATTGAGAGAGGGCCTGAACAAAAAGATCAGTGACACTGTCGAAAAATATTCTTAATTTTTTAATTCTTCTTTGAATGAAAATTGAATGTAATTTATTCATATTAACACTGATTCAGATTTAATGCAAATGCAAAAATTTTATATTGAGAACAGGGGTGTCCTCGATTTATTCATATTTATGCCTTTTCTACTTCATAATTTCTTAAGTTTTCATATATGATATCGTAAATTGAACACTAGAATGTTGTAAATTGAGCACTGGGATGTCGTAGGATTTCACCTTTCGGATGTCGTCGCGGTAGAGTTAGGGAGTCGTTAGCCTAGGCTGGGGTTTTGTCGCGCTAAAAGCTTCGGTGTCCTTTCGTGAGTACTGAGATGTCGTAGGATTTCGCCTTTCGGGTGTCACCGCGGTAGAGCTAGGGAGTCGTTAGCCTAGAGCTGGGGTGTCGTCGCGCTAAAAGCTTCGGTGTCGTCGCGCTAAAAGGATGAGTGTTGTAGCATTGGTGCGAGGGTGTCGTTAGGTTTCAACTGGGGTGTCGCGAAGGATTTTCGGCCGAATTCCTCCTGGGTGTCGTGAGGTTTTCTCTTAGGACGTCGTCAAGCTTACTATGGTAACCAGGTATTTGGCTTCCTAAACTCTCTTTGTAATGGTTTCTTCTGTTCCCCATCCTTCGAAACTCAGCGAGGGGGCGCAACCCTTCGTTTCCTTTGAGCGCCCACTGAGATGGTGGCACGTGGCGAGTTTTCACGATAGGGGCGCCGGAGCTGATAGCTCGGGCAATCGAAACACCCACCAGGAGTAGCTTAAATATGAATGGGGGAATGCCATGTTAATCACCTTTTCAGCTGATCTTCCAAAATTTTTGGATACTGAGATGGCTTCTGGAGGCGAGGGGCGATCGACTGGCCCCCATGGGAGCCGCCGCACAACGGTAACCATCGATGCAGAGGTCTTTGCGTCATCGCTCGCAAACAGTGAGCGACTCCACAGGACGGCCGAGCAATACCTGGCCATTTCAACGAGAGAGATCGAGGTCCTGTGTCGGGCCAACAGCCAGCTGAAGGGGCAAGTAGCGTCCCTCCAGTGTCAAATCGCCGAGTTAGTCCCGCAGCGTGGGGGGAGCTCGGCAGCGTCCAGAGAAAATGACAAGCCCCAGTGAGGGCTCCTATACTTTTTTCTTTTCTTTTCTTCCTATCTTTATTTGTGTGATGAATAAAAAGAAATTTTAGTAACTTTTGTGTTTGCTGCCAGATCGAAGGATAAGGGAGCTTGGATGTCGTAACTGTTTTTCGACCGATTTCATCCTGGGATGTGCTAAAGTTTTCTCCTAAGCGTGAACGGGTATCTTAGGTTTGTAACTTGGGTGTCGTGGGCCTTCTCTTCATGATCAGTTATAAGCACGGGTGTTGTAGAATTGGTGCTAGGATGTCGTAAGGTTTCAACTGGGGTGTCGTGAACGATAACATCCCCGACTCAGGCTGTTAACGACACCCCAGTTCTCATCTGACGACACCCTAGCTTTAAGGCAACGGATCCAATGCGGGGACTGTTAGTGGAGGATTGATGACATTCCCAACTCAGGCTGTTAACGATACCCCAGTTCTCATCTGACGATACCCTAGCTTTAAGGCGACGGCTCCAATGCGGGGACTGTTAGGGGGGGACCGATGACATCCCCGACTCAGGCTGTTAACGACACCTTAGCTCGCATCTGACGACACCCTAGTTTTAAGGCGATAATACCCATGAGGTGACTGTTAAAGCGGTGTGTCGGGGATTGTTCTCCATACGGGGTGTCGTAGCATTGACGCTTGGGTGTCTTAATGTTTTAACTATGGTATCGTAGATCTTTTTTGGGTGCATAACTTGGGTGTGACGGGCCTGCTCTCCAGCGTCAGTTATAAGCACGACACACCCTTTAGCAGTTAAAGACACCCCATAGAACAAGCTACGACACCCCGGAAAGCAACATACGAAGATTGCGAAGGTTATAAGCATGGGTATCGTAGCGTTGCCACTAGGGTGTCATAACATTTCAACTGCGGTGTCACGAATGATTTTTGACCGAATTCATCCTTGGGTGTCGTAAGGTTATAAGCATGGGTGTCGTAGCATTGTCACTAGGGTGTCGTGATGTTTGAGCTGCGGTGTCGCGAAGGATTTTCGGCCGAGCATAATAGGGGTGTCGTATTTGTTTAACAGAGGTATCTTATTTCTTTAACTTAGGTGTCGCAATACTCCCGAATTTCTCCTGCGATATCGCGAGGCTTTTCTCCAGCATTCGTTTGGAGCACGGGTGTCATAGGCTTGTAACTACGGTGTCTTAACAGTAAATATGGGGTGTCATAGCTTTTATGACGAGACTACAGCTATATGGACAGAAATAATGAGGAATATAGGCCGAAACACTCTGACGATACCCCAGTTCATGAGGTATAATATCCTAGTTAAAAGAGTATGACATTCGTGCTACAAAACAGTAAACTCTAAACAGTTATGACTCCCAAAATGTCATAACTATTTTGTTCTAAGGAAGTTACCCGAGCATTAAACAGTTTGGTCACGCATTAACTATCTCGAATGAGAAAAAACTGTTGATGTAATAAATGAGCTTTACAAAGAAGTGGGAAGAAGGACTTTTTACTTCGTGCCATGGATGACATTTTCTTCAAAAGTTTTTGTATAAAGACTCTAGTAGCCAGGTATTTCAGCCTCGAAGCTGAAATATTTTCCTTCGATCGGACTCTCAGAGCGAGGGCATAGGATCGTGCTCAAACCTTTGACTGATTCCTTAGCATCCAAAGCCAGAGCGAGGGGGAAGAAAGAGTTTTTCTTGCACAGATGAAATCTAAGAAAAATGACGGTAGAAGAAGGCTGGAGGGAAAGGGCATTTTCGTCTGCACGCTAATTTTTTTTAAAAAAAGACGAAGCGCTTTTCATGGCCATCATGATCCGAACGTAACATCGTAGCAGAGCCATACCGTCCGGCACGTCAGCCACGTAGGATCCACGTGGACCAATCAGGAGAGGCGATATAGCCCACGTAGGACTTGCTGCATCGGGGACGGTGTACAAAGACTTTTCATACAAAAAAATAGACCTAAAACGGGCATGAAAATAAAATTAGGCCTGATAAAAAAATTAGACGAGACCTATAACCATTTACATGCACACACTTCATTTATTTATTATAATGATGTATCCATTTGGATATGGTTGATAATGTAATTGGCCCATTTAGATTGGACTGGGCTTGATCATGATT
Organism: Calamus simplicifolius; assembly: GCA_900491605.1. Lineage (NCBI taxonomy): Eukaryota > Viridiplantae > Streptophyta > Magnoliopsida > Arecales > Arecaceae > Calamus > Calamus simplicifolius. Next base: position 732,542 of record UESW01004561.1, on the reverse strand, counting down.
TAGCTGATGGTCGGGCTGGACCGAGCTTGATTTCGATATGCCTTGCCCAGCATTTGATCAGCTCTACCGTTAAGATAACGAGTGCATTATTATTGGTTTAAGAAATGGGTGGTCATATTTTATATAAAAATAGTTATTTATCGAATGCTAATTACCATGGTTGCATATATATATATATATATATATATATATATATATATATATATATATATATATATATATATGTTGGTGGAACACGTCCAGCTTGCTCTACGTAGGGCTTTTTATATATCCAAAGATTTGGTTTAGTTGACACTGAGAATTCCATTTTAATGTTCAAGAACTCTAGCGTGAGAAAATTAAATCTTCTATGAATCTTTTGTGTATTTCTCTTAAGCTCGCATGTGTTGCCAGCCTTAGATATTGTTGCCGCGGAAATCCGTCCTCCGACTCGGGTGTGCTTCTGGCTTCTAATCTAGATGCCGATCTCATCGCCTCGAGATGGAACCTACAAGATAGTCCGCACGCAGAGGGTGCCTTGGGGGTTGCCATCTGGGAAGGACCCTCCGACGCTCAAGTTATTGGAGATTCACAGTAGCAGATGTGAGGAGAAGACTCTCACAGAGGAGTTCCCCTTTAGCGGATGTCCTCTCTCGAGAGCTCTGAGCTCAGGGGGAGCTTCAATGGGGTATGAGAGCTAGTAAATGAGTATGAGTAATTGCATAAAAGTATGCATAAGAATCGCGTACAAAATTGGCATACCTAAGAGATTGGAGGGCTGTGGTATTTATAGGCGATCACCTGATTCCTTGGACGTGCTCTGGATGGGGTCTAAAAACTGTTAGGATTTGTGATGGATTCGAATCAAGTTTGTTATGAGGCCAGTAGGGTCCGCATCTTGTCAGTTAGATGATCAACGGCTGGGAGAGCTGGTTGATGCCTTGAGATTCAGTGATCACATAGACCTAGGCCACTGTTGCGGGTCCTAGGCCACTTCTGGGCATGATTCCCCGCTTGGAATCTTATTCAGTTATAGTGAATTCGAACTCTCCCGTGTCGGATTCCGCAGAGGTATTTTGAATGCCTTGGTTCAGCCAGAATGAGGAATAATCTAGTTTTTCGAGGTATAGAATGGATCGGCTCGTATGGCCGGGGTACGGTCGGCTCGGATAGCCGAGGTATGGTCAGCTCGGATGGCTGAGGTATAAGGATAGCTCGGGTTACCGAAAAAATGACTCGGCTCAGATGACCAAGGTACGAGAATGGTTCGGATTGTCGGAGCGACCCGACTTTGGCAAAGGCAATTTGGATTCGTTGTTGGATGTTTTGCCAGCTGGCTAGTAGGGTGTTTGGATTGGGCATGACCCAATTATCGATGTGGGCGGTCAATAATGCAATGATAATTTTACCTCTCATCACATGCCCCCTACTCCCTAGTCCGAAGTGTAAGTTCGGATATAGGGAGTAGAATTCCGAAGCAATCTTATTTGGGGGATTCAAAAAAGGCGGGCAATGATAATCTCGTAAATGGTGGGCCGCTGTTTCGTCATCATTTTTCATCATCATTCAACGCTCCTTTGTCCCTGTTATAGAGATTTTCTATTCTTTCTCTGAGCCCTTGCTTGCCTGTTCGTATCCTACCCCCCATTCAGCCAATATGAAGGGTCCAAGCGATGTTGCTTCTAAGGTAACCTTTGACGATCTGGATAGAATCTGTCACTATTATAGGGTTCCTCTGGATGTAGCCTTATGGGTGCCGAACATTTTGATACTTTATCGTTTTGGTTGTTGCCTTTCTGAATGACCTTTTTACTAGGAGTTCCCTCGATGGTAAATGAATCGTAAGCGAAATGTGCTTTAAGGTCGGATGGCCTTTGGGGGTTCCAAATTGAAGACTCTGCTTAATTGAAGCCAGATTAGCTGGTTTTGCTGATGCATAGAATCATTTGGTTTTTCCGCGGAGCGTAATTCGACTTTACCTTGGTTAGGGCCAAGGTTAGGTGTGCGCAAACTTACTCGGTTTTGCTAAGGCATGAAATGCTTCGGCGTGAGAGGGCTGAGAACGGCTCAAATATCTCGGTTGGGTCCAAGGTTAGATAGTTCGGTTTGTTTGAAGTAAAAAGTTGGTACGTTTTTTGCCGAGGCATACGAAACGGCTTTGCTAAAGGACGCTCTGTTTCTGCTCAAGGCATTTATCCCACTGGCTTTTTCCAATGTGGATCCTTTTAGCATACGTGATAAGCATTTGATTATCATTGGTCGGCGTCGTTTTCCAAAGGGGATTTCCCAGGTCTATCCATATCTCAAGGACCTGCGACCGATTTCCTGCATTTAAGGCTCTTGATTCGAGATCAGAGGAAAATCTTCTGCCTTTTGTCATGGCCTGGGAGGCACGTCCGGTGCGCTTTGAAAAGTGCCCTTTTCTTTTGATCTACCACGTGGCAGCGTGGCCAGGGCATTTCAAATTCCAGGGCTCCCTTCTTTAATGACTGCCCCCGGTTTGTTTGCCTATAAAAAGGGTAGGGAGCGGAATGTGTTAGGCCATCTCCCAAAGTCTTCTCTTTTCTGTGAGTTATAAGGGCTTTCATGGCGCCTGTTTCGTTGAGAGCGGAGAGATCAAGCTTCCCTTTTGAAAGCTGGTTCGTCCCAGATAGCTGGGGTGATGGAGAAGCTGCTGAAGAGCATGTAGTCCTCAAGGGAGAAATTCTTGGAGGGCATATGGAGAGCGCACGGAAGGCCCACAGAGGTCATATAGGGAGCACACGTAGCGCTTCCTGTGTGTCCTTTGTCACTTGCCATGGGGACCACAGAAAATGCAAAGCATACGTACCCCCATGGCTAACATGAATTTTGCCTCCTCCCTCAGTTTGAATTCCTCAGTTCATCCTCCTGAGGAATCTTTTTCCATGTTGTTGGCCCAGATGGCAACCCAAGAGGGGGGGGGGGTGAATTGGGTTCTTAAAAATTTAAGTCTTTTTAACTTTAGTTGATTAGTTAGCAAAATGTGCAAGTGAGAGGCTAACTTTAATCAATACACAAGCAAATAATAAAGAGATAGAGAGAGAGAGAAAATATAGCACGGCAAACACAAGATAATTTTATAGTGGTTCGGTGCAACCAACACCTACGTCCACTCCCAAGATTCACTTGGGTCCACACTATAATCTCTTCGATTACAGCCGAGTTGTTTTCCAAGCTCACAACTCAAACTTGTTGTTTTCACGGGATCACAACGAACCCAGCCGGTTTTACTCGGGCTCACCAGCACAAAACCCTACACGTTGTTTTTCACGGGCTCACAACTAACCCAACACAAGCACTCCGGCTTGCAACGAGGTATAATAACCTCCACTGATTCAATCCACTGATTGAATCAGCAAACAATCAAAATAACAGTTTAAATATTGAAATGCTCCCCTTGAGCAAATATACAAATAAAGTATAAAAGGTTAGAAAAGCCTGATAAGATTGCAGATGGTTGTGGCTTTGGCTTTCTTCCTTCTCCTCTTTAACTCCTCTTGAAGTATTGAATCAGGCCTCAGCAAGATTCTTGACCGTTTGAAAACTTTGGAGTTGAGATGAAGCTTTTTCTCCTTTTGTTGAATGTTGAAAATCCTTCGATTTGATCTTTGAAAAGCTTTGGATTTTCTTTTGACTCTTGTGGATTGATGATCTGGAGCAGACGAAACTTCCTCTTTGATTTCACTCCTTTTGAATCACTCTATTTTGAACTGGAAGATTTTTCCAATAAAGCTCTGTTTTTCCCTCTTTTGAATGATATTCTTTTCTCTCTTTTTGATTTTCTATTCTTTGATTGAAAAGAGCTCCTCTATTTATAGATTCTGCAAAAATATATCCGTTAGAGACAAAGAAAAATAGCCGTTATTTGAAATCTTACCGTTGGGGCTGATGTGTCATCGTGAAAAATCGCGCCCAGATTTCTGGAGTCGACTCGAGCACTGTGGGAGTCGGCTCGAAGTCGATTACTAAAATAGAAACATTTTAAACGTTAGGGTCGACTCGCGAAAACCAAAGTGTCGGCTCCTGAAGTCGGGAGTCGACTCGAAGAAAATGGGGAGTCGACTCGAGAAGTGCTCAAAAAACTTTCTGTTGTTTGAGCGGAGTCGACTCGCACAGACAGGAGTCGGCTCGCACAGAGTCAGGGGTCGACTCTTGAAACCAAGGGTCGACTCGAGAAAATCAGAAATCTCTGTGGGGAGTCGACTCTGAAACTCTGAGTCGGCTCCGGAACGTATCAAAAATCAGAAATTTTCTGATTGACTTTGAAATTCGTCCCAGAATAATTTTAATAAAATTTTGACTTGAATACAATTAATATGACATTAAGCATGAATTCAAGACATGTTTCAAGAAATCATTGAATGAAATATATGTGTAAAAATTCCTTTTGAAATATTAAAATAGAGCTTGAAACTTCTTTTTCAAATTGATTCAAACTCAGTGAATTTAAACATTGAGAGTCCATTGCTTTCATTTTGAATAAGCTCAAGGTTTTTGATTATAAACTCATTGTTTCTTTAATATACTCATGGCTTTTGGAAATCATCAAAATAAAGTTGGGGCAATTATGTTTCAATAATTTCTCAACAATCTCCCCCTTTTTGATGATGACAAAAACATTGAGTATATGCATTATAAAATTGAAAAATTTTATGATACCAAAATCAATTTTGTGTTCATGGAAAGGCTCCCCCTCAATGAGGTAGCTCCCCCTATGAACCCAATTTTATAATTCATTCAAAATTTTCAAAATTAAGCAAATAACTTTTATTCAATTATTAGCAAGATTGATATACGATTAATAAAATCTCCCCTTTTTTGTAATCAACAAAAAGGTTAGGAAGATATCAATTCATTCTTTATCATTTCATTAAATTATCAATTGAGGATAATCATTCAAGATATTCAAAGATACTCACAATTGAAATGACATAAGTAAAGCATCAAACTTTCTCATTACTTCAAAATGAATTACATGAAAATGTAAACATCTCATTAATTGAAAGTAAACTTGATTCAAAAGAGCAGTACAAAAAGAAGTTTCTTCTTGTAATCTATTCAAGTGATCAACTATCTGCTTCATTCCTTCACATTGAAGTCTAACATAATCTTTAAGCTTATTATCAACAAAAGTACAAGCAGTTGTAATTTATCCTGAAGCTCGTTGCATTGGGAATAGGTCTCTGAGTCACCGCAGATATCCTTAAGTTCTCCAAAAATATTCTTAAGTCTTCACTTAAGGAGATGAACTAAGAGTAGATTCAATCGATGCAACCCGATCACTAAGTGAATACAAGGCTTCCTTTAAATTCATAAACTTTTCATCAAATTCATTTTCAGTCTTTTTCATGCTCACTTATCTCAGATTTGAATAAGATCTAAGCTGATCTAACTGCATCAGAAAAGCTAACAGATGATAATGTAGAAGACTGAGCAGGAGCAACAGCAGGAGCAGGAGCAGAATCTGGAACATGCAGGGGCTGGCTGGAACAGAAGAGCTCTGAGGAGGCTCAGGTGATGAATGTCTCACTGAAGGTCTGGGGGCCTCAGCTCCATAGCTCTGTCCTCTGAATATTCTTCTCTCCCAACTTCCATTCTCTTAACAAACCCCATTCGATGAATAGTGGCCAAAGAGTAATAATCAGTATGTCTTAATCCTTCTTTGGCTCACTATCACTAAATCAATCCCTTGGCTTTGAAATACTTTGTTAAATCATGCCATAGGGAAGACTTGATTTTTCTTCCCCCACAATCAGCCATATACCAAATATCATCCGAGGTAGATTGATGGCTTCCCTGAAACTACAGCATCCATAACAAAAATATCCCTCTCAGATACATAGTCAAATCTGCCTGTCTTGGGAAAAAAATCCTGCTGCAGATGTTGTGAAGCAATCTTAAGTCCAAAGGCAATTGACTTGCAAAACTTCTTCAAATCCCTCAAAATTTCTATTCAATAGTCTTGTGAGGGCAGGAGATCTATCCTCTGGGGCAAAGTGGAGGTCCAGATAGGGTAAGTCCAATAAGTCTAGATAGAATGTGGCAGTGACATTCAAACCAATCCTCTCACTTGCTACAAACCATTGTCTCCTCTAGTCAAATTCTTGTAAAACTCTTTAACTAAGCAGGGTATGTGGGACAGTCCAAGGAACATATTTTCTCAAATCCCATCTCAATCAACTGTCTACCTACATAAATCCCTTCATTCTCAAACAAATCAAAATCAACTTCCTTCCTGTTGTAAACTCTACTAGCAAGGTGATCTACCTGAAGAGTGGGAGCAGGAGCAGGAGATCAGAGAAGAAGTAGAAGAGAATCCGGAGTCGGCTCGCGAACGGGTCGACGCACGGTCCTTTCCTCTTCATCCCGGCGCCACTACTGCTAGCTCCACGGGTTTTGGGGGCCATGATCTGTGGAGTGATTAATCAAAGGTTTTTGGAAGGTTTGGAGGGTTTGGGAAATTTTGGAAAAGTTTGGAATGATTTGAAACGATTGGAATGACCGTCGGGTCGACTCGTGCCCTAATAAAGCCTGGGACCACGTCGAGTCGACTCGCGCAAAGCGAGTCGGCTCCCGGTAGTCACAGAGCACAACTCGATCTCGAGTCGACTCGCTCAGAGAAGGGGTCGACTCCTGAGTTTCAGCAGAAACTCGAGTCGACTCCGATACTCTCGAGTCGGCTCCGAGACCATTTCAGAAAAAAAAATTCAGAGAATCTGAAATGAGTCCGGATTTGATCTTTGAGTATGATTAAAAATCATGGATTTTGATAGATCAAATTGATATGAGTTCTAGATAAAATTTCCTTAAGATTTTGAGAAATTGAAAGAACTCTAGATATATTTCCTTAGAGGTTTCAAAATCTATCAAAAGGGTTACAAATTCCTAACTCTCCTCTAAGATAACAAAATCTTTCTTCGCTTAAAGGTTTTGTAAAGATGTCAGCTAATTGTTCTTCAGTGTTTACATAATCTAAACAAATTTCATCATTAGCTACATGTTCCCTTATAAAATGATATCTAATTTCTATGTGTTTTGTCCTTGAGTGTTGAATTGGATTTTTAGTTAAATTGATTGCGCTAGTATTATCACATCTTATGGGTGTCTTATTAAGTGTGATACCATAGTCTTCAAGTTGTCGCTTAATCCATAGGATTTGCGCACAGCAACTTCCAGCTGCTACATATTCAGCTTCAGTAGTTGATAATGCAACTGAATTTTGCTTTTTGCTAAACCATGATTAAGTTACTTCCTAAGAAATGGCATGCACCACTTGTGCTTTTTCTATCTAATTTACATCCAGCATAATCAGAATCTGAATATGCAATTAGGTTTAATGTTGAGTCTCTAGAATACCATAAACCTACATTTTTGTTCCATTTAGATATCTTAAAATTCTTTTAACAGCTATTAAATGTGATTCTTTAGGTTCAGATTGAAATCTAGCACATAAACATACTGAAAACATAATATCTGGTCTACTTGCTGTTAAATAAAGAAGGGATCCGATAATACCTCGATAATACTTTTGATCAACCTTCTTACCTTCTTCATCTTTGTCAGCTTGCATGAAGGACTCATTGGAGTTCCGAGGGGTTTCATTGTTTCCATACCAAACTTTTTGAGTAGTTCTCTTGTGTATTTGGTTTGGTTGATAAAGATTCCCTCCTTGCATTGTTTGATTTGGAGTCCAAGGAAGAAGTTGAGTTCTCCCATCATGCTCATCTCGAATTCTCCCTGCATCAACTTTGCAAATTCTTGACAAAGAGAATCGTTAGTAGCACCAAAAATAATGTCATCTACGTATATTTGTACTACAAGTAAATCTTTACTTTTTCTTTTCAAAAATAGTGTTTTATCAACATTCCTCTTGTAAAATCATTTTCTATTAAGAATTTACTTAACCTATCATACCAAGCTCTAGGTGCTTGTTTCAAACCATATAAAGCTTTGTGCAATTTAAAAACGTGATTTGAAAATTCATGATCTTCAAAACCTGGTGGTTGTTCTACATAACTTCTTCATTTATAAATCCATTTAAAAATGCGCTTTTAACATCCATTTGAAATAAGTTAAAATTCATATGACATGCAAATGCAAGTAAAATCTAATGGCTTCTAATCTAGCTACAGGTGCAAAGGTTTCATCAAAATCAATACCTTCCTCTTGATTATATCCTTTTGCAACTAATCTAGCTTTGTTTCTAATTACTATGCCATTTTCATCTAATTTATTTCTAAAAACCCATTTTGATCCTATTACTGAATGATTTTTAGGTCTTTCAACTAAGTGTCCAAACATTATTTCTAGTAAATTGATTTAGTTCTTCTTGCATTGCTAACATCCAATTATTATCTTTTTCAGCTTCTTCAATAGTTTTAGGTTCTATTTGTGATACAAATGCAAGATGATTACTAATATTTCTCATAAATGATCTAGTTCTTATTCCTTGAGATGGATCACCTATAATCAATTCCTTAGGATGACTATAAGCATATCTCCAATCTCTTGGAAGATCTATATCATTATGATCATTATTAACATCATCGTCCTTATGTGAATCATCATCTTTAGCCTCTTGTTCATGATCAGAAGATACTTCAATATTAAGTTTTTCAAGATCTTTTTCAATTATGTTTGTATCTTCCTCATCATCAATCTTTTCAGATCCAGTTGCTAAAGATTCATCAAAAACTACATGTATGGATTCTTCTACTATTAAGGTTTTCTTGTTAAAGATTCTATATGCCTTACTAGTCGTTGAATAACCTAGAAAAATTCCTTCATCAGATTTAGCATCAAATTTTCCTAAGTTGTTTTTACCATTATTATGAATGAAACATTTACATCCAAATGCATGAAAGTATTTTATATTTGGTTTTCTTTCATTCCATAATTCATAAGGTGTTTTCTTTAATATTGGTCTTATTAAGCTCTATTTAAGATGTAACATGCTGTGTTAATTGCTTCCGCCCAAAAATACTTTGGTAAGTTGCTTTCGCATAGCATGGTACGGGCCATGTCTTCTAAGGTTCTATTTTTTCTTTCAACTACACCGTTTTGTTGTGGAGTCCTAGGGGCTGAAAAGTTATGATTAATTCCATTTTCAGAACAAAAACTTTCAAATAAGTGATTTTCAAATTCAGTTCCATGATCACTTCTTAGAGACACTATGGTAGTGTTTTTCTCATTTGTGACTTTCTTGAAGAATTTCAGAAATATCGAGAAAGTCTCATCTTTGTGAGCTAAAAACATTACCCAAGTATATCTAGAGTAATCATCTACAATCACTAAACCATATTTCTTTCCTCCTAGACTTGTGGTTCTAGTTGGTCCGAAAAGATCCATGTGAAGTAGCTCTAGAGGCCTAGAAGTTGAAACAGTTTTTTAGATTTGAAAGAACTTCTAGTTTGTTTTCCAAATTGACATGCATCACAGATTTTGTTATTTTCAAAATCTAACTTAGGTAAACCTTTAACTAAATCCATCTTAATTAGTTTTGAAATAAGGTGTGTGCTTGCATGACCTAATCTACGATGCCATAACCATCCAATATCATTTATGTTAGCATTGTCAGCAATTAGGCAATGACTACTTTCAGATAATTTGTCTAAGTCAACTAAGTACACATTGCCATGTCTATAACCAGTAAAAACAATGCTATCATTAATGGAATCAGATACTATGCAAATAGAAGATTTAAATGAAACATTAAAGTTCTTATCACATAGTTGGCTTATACTAATTAAATTATGCTTTAAACCATCAACATAAAGTACATTATCAATAAATATAGATGGAGTTATGCGAACTTTACCAAGGCCCATAATTTGACCTTTACCGTTATCGCCAAACGTCACAACTCCACCTTTCTTTTCTTCTAGGGTGATGAATTCCTCTTTGTCACCCGTCATATGTCTTGAGCAGCCACTATCAAGATACCACTTTTTCTTTGATCTTTTGGCTACAAGACATTCCTGCAATATAATCAAACTTTATGTTTAGGTACCCAAGCTTTCTTGGGTCCTTCATGGTTAGTAGCAACAAAAATTGTTCCTTTCGGAACCCATATTTTCTTTGCTTTAACATTTAACTTTGTTGTTATTATTTAATGTTTTGCATTCAAATGATTTATGACCTTTTTCATTACATTTAAAACAAGTTATATTACTTTGATTGGCTTTTAAAAATATTCTTTAAAGATTTTTGTTTTAATGTGTTATACCTAAACCAGCTTTGTCAAAAACAGCTTTTTGACTATCTAAAATCATGTTTAGTTTAGTTGAACTTAAGTGAATTTCTCAACAATGTCTTTATATTTTTAACATCTTTCTTAAGAATCATTTTCATTCTTTTTCTTTTTCTTTCAGGTTCTTTTCATTAAGAAGGTTTCTTTTTCTTTTAAATCTTAACTAAAGTTAATTCATTTTTCATTTTAAAGCTAATTTGTCATTTTTCAAAAACTTATACTTCTTTTTCAAAGATTTAAAATCAATCATAAGTTCATTGAAAGCCTCAAACATTTCATCAAATGTAAATTCATCATTTTTCAGAACTTACCTCATTGTCGTTGTCGTCGTTGTTGGCCATGAAGCAGATATTGGCAACTTCCTTTTGTTCTTCTTCTTCCGACGAGAAGATTCATCAGACCATGTTGCCATGTATGCTTTCTTCTTTTTCTTGTAGGCCTTTTTCAGCAAAGGACAATCATATCTAAAGTGCCCTGGCTTTTTACACTCATAACATACTAAGGGCTCTTTCTCTTTTTCTTTCTCCTTGTCCTTTTTCTTATCTTTTCTCCATCAATTCTTGCTCCAAATTTCTTTTTATGGAAGGGCCTTTTTCTCATAAACTTTCTGAATTTTTTGGCCAAGAGAGCAGTTTCATCATCATCATCTTCATCACTTTCACTGCTGCTCTCTTCCATTTCTGCAGTTTTGAGGGCAAGTGTTTTCTTTCTTTTTGTTTCCTCCTCAACATGCTGCTTCATTGTCAGCTCGTGGGTCATTAGGGATCCTAGAAGCTCCTCTAAAGGTAATGCATTGAGGTCCTTTGCTTCTTGGATAGCAGTGACTTTCGCTTCCCACGATCTTGGTAGTGACCTAAGAATTTTGCGCACAAGGTCAGCATTAGAATAAATTCTACCAAGACTCTTTAAACCATTCACAATATCAGTGAATCTAGTGAACATGCATGTGATGGTTTCAGTTTGTTCCATTGTAAACAATTCATATTTATGAACCAAAATGTTTATTTTTGATTCCTTAACTTGGTTTGTTCCTTCATGTGTTATTTCCAACCTATCCCAAATTTCTTTTGCGGAATTACATGTTGAGATTCGGTTGAATTCATTAGAGTCTAAGGAACAATATAAAATGTTAATGGCTTTAGCATTTAATTGAGCCATTCTTCTATCATTATCATTCCAATCCCTTTCGGGCTTAGGAACAATAGTGCCATCAACTAAGTGTGTGGGTGTACTAGGTCCATTAGTTATTACTCCCCACAATTCATAGTCAGAAGCTTGAATGAATATTCTCATTCTAGCTTTCCAATATGAATAGTTGGTTCCATTAAATAAAGGAGGTCGATTCGTAGAATGACCTTCAGCAAAACATGAACCACTTTGTGTTGCCATAAGGATCTTTAGCCCTTGATCGTGAGATCAAATTCTAAATGAGCACTTGCTCTGATACCAATTGTTGGCCCAGATGGCAACCCAAGAGGGGGGGGTGAATTGGGTTCTTAAAAATTTAAGTCTTTTTAACTTTAGTTGATTAGTTAGCAAAATGTGCAAGTGAGAGGCTAACTTTAATCAATACACAAGCAAATAATAAAGAGAGATAGAGAGAGAAAATATAGCACGGCAAACACAAGATAATTTTATAGTGGTTCGGTGCAACCAACACCTACGTCCACTCCCAAGATTCACTTGGGTCCACACTATAATCTCTTCGATTACAGCCGAGTTGTTTTCCAAGCTCACAACTCAAACTTGTTGTTTTCCGGGATCACAACGAACCCAGTTTTACTCGGGCTCACCAGCACAAAACCCTACACGTTGTTTTTCACGGGCTCACAACTAACCCAACACAAGCACTCCGGCTTGCAACGAGGTATAATAACCTCCACTGATTCAATCCACTGATTGAATCAGCAAACAACCAAAATAACAGAGTTTAAATATTGAAATGCTCCCCTTGAGCAAATATACAAATAAAGTATAAAAGGTTAGAAAAGCCTGATAAGATTGCAGATGGTTGTGGCTTTGGCTTTCTTCCTTCTCCTCTTTAACTCCTCTTGAAGTATTGAATCAGGCCTCAGCAAGATTCTTGACCGTTTGAAAACTTTGGAGTTGAGATGAAGCTTTTTCTCCTTTTGTTGAATGTTGAAAATCCTTCGATTTGATCTTTGAAAAGCTTTGGATTTTCTTTTGACTCTTGTGGATTGATGATCTGGAGCAGACGAAACTTCCTCTTTGATTTCACTCCTTTTGAATCACTCTATTTTGAACTAGAAGATTTTTCCAATAAAGCTCTGTTTTTCCCTCTTTTTGAAGATATTCTTTTCTCTCTTTTGATTTTCTATTCTTTGATTTGAAAAGAGCTCCTCTATTTATAGATTCTGCAAAAATATATCCGTTAGAACAAAGAAAAATAGCCGTTATTTGAAAATCTTACCGTTGGAGCTGATGTGTCATTGAAAAATCGCGCCCAGATTTGGAGTCGACTCGAGCACTGTGGGAGTCGGCTCAAAGTCGATTCAGAAACACCTAACTTTAAGGGTCGACTCGAGATATGCGGGGAGTCGACTCGAGAAGTGCTCAAAAAATGAGCGTCTGAGTCGAGTCGGAGTCGGCTCGCTCAGAAGGTTCAGGGGTCGACTCTTGAAAACCAAGTGTCGACTCGAGACAACATTCAAAACAGACTTGGGGAGTCGACTCGGAAACCCTTGAGTCGGCTCGGGAGCGTATCAAAAATCAGAAAATGTTCTGATAGACTTTAAAATTCGTCCCAAATAAATTTAAATATAAATTTTGACTTGAATACAATTAATATGACATTAAGCATTAATTCAAGACATGTTTCAAGAAATCATTGAATGAAATATCGTGTAAAAATTCCTTTTGAAATATTAAATATAGAGCTTGAAACTTCTTTTTCAAATTGATTCAAACTCAGTGAATTTAAACATTGAGAGTCCATTGCTTTCATTTTGAATAAGCTCAAGGTTTTTGATAAATAAACTCATTGTTTCCTTTAATATACTCATGGCTTTTGGAAATCATCAAAATAAAGTTGGGGTAATAACAATCTCCCAAATTTCTCAACACATGTGAAGAGGGAGGAGGGATGTGTTGGTCTGCTAGTTCTCTACCTACGTGCTCGGGCAGTGGCTAGCAGACTAGCATCATACTTGAGGGGGATGCTTCATTGGCATAAGCATCCACGTGTCTTTAACCTGGTTATGATCCCTCAACGTATTCATCCAAGGGATCTATGGATGGCCTACTTTGTTCTTTGGCATTAACCAGTGGCTCAACAGAGCTTGTCTGGTTTCTCTAATTTCTGGGGTCGGATGTAGAGACATCGTTATCGACTGAAGCTGCTCAGCCGAGCTTTTATCTTATTTGTATTTCCTGTGCTATGATGCACTTGTAATGCCTCTCAGGAGGTTGTAATTCTTTCATTAATAAAGAAAGTTTCTACTCTTTCTTCTTTTAACATCTGTTTCTTTTTCGATGTGATGGTGTTGAGAGTTGCTACTCTCATTTCATGCTTTTCAGTCCGTAGCATAATCCATAAGTCTAGCAGCGCTTTTGCTACTTTATTTTGTTAACATGTCATTCAGTCCTCTATGGAGAAGTGTTTATCTATGTTTAGGTCAGAGAAAGGTCTGGATGGCCCTGTGAGCTCATGCAGTAAATATGATCTTATTTAAGGGATGAAGTATGTATTTCTTTGAAAAGAAATAACTTGCATAATCTTGCTGGTAAACGGAGAAAGGTTACTTACCTCTGCCGAAGCATGATAGGACGTCTTAGTCGCGTCAGAGTGTTTGAGAAATTACTCAACTAGGTCAAGGCTTCCAGAAATATATTACTCGGTTTGTCCGAGGCTTCGGAGATATATCACTCGGTATGTCCAAGGCTTCAGAAATATATCACTCGATTTGTCCGAGGCTTCATAAATATATCACTCGGTTCGACCGAGGCTTCATAAATATATCACTCGGTTCGACCGAGGCTTCATGATTATATTTTACTTGGCGCTGCCAAGGTACGGAGACCATCACTCGGCTTGGCCGAGGCTTCAAGAATATATCACTCGGCTTGGCCGAGGCTTCAAGATTATATTTTACTTGGTGCTGCCAAGGTACGAAAACCATCACTCAGCTTGGCCGAGGCTTCAAGAATATATCACTCGGCTTGGCCGAGGCTTCAAGATTATATTTTACTTGGTGCTGCCAAGGTACAGAGACCATCACTCGGCTTGGCTGAAGCTTCAAGAGTATATCACTCGGCTTGGCCAAGGCTTCAAGATTATATTTTACTTGGCGCTGCCAAGGTATGGAGACCATCACTCGGCTTGGCCGAGGCTTCAAGAATATATCACTCGGCTTGGTCGAGGTTTCAAGATTATATTTTACTTGGCACTGCCAAGGTATGGAGACCGTCACTCAGCTTGGCCGAGGCTTCAAGATTATATTTTACTTGGCGCTATCAAGGTACGAAGATCGCTCGGCTAGGCCGATATATTTTACTTAGCGCGGCCAAGGTACGAAGATTGCTCGGCTAGGCCAATATATTTTACTTGGTGTGGCCAAGGTACGAAGATCGCTCAGCTAGGCCGATATATTTTACTTGACGCGGTCAAGGTACGAAGATCGCTCGGCCCGGCCGAGGATTTCATGACCTGCTTCTCATTACAGCTTTCAAAGAGAGTTATAAGAATTTTGCAAGCCTTTGAGAATTAAATTTAATTCAATGAACAAAAATGAGTTTAGTAAGAGCGTACTTTCACTGATGGTATGCGCGGAGATTATCTGAGTTCCATGCCCGAGGAATAGATTTCCCATCCAAATCTTAGTGTTTGTAGGTGCTGGGTCTGATTACTTCTATCACTTGGTAGGGACCTTCCCAATTTCGGAACAATTTTCCTTGCTCCAGTGGCTTCGAGACGGATGCCTTCTGAAGCACCAGATCGCCGAGGAGGAAAAACTTCCCTCGGAGTCTGGTGGAGTGATAACGAGCTACTCTTTGTTGGTAGGCGACCATCCAGATTCGGGCCTTCTCCCTGACTTCTATCAGGTCAAGATTAGTTCGGAGCTGCTCGTCATTGGATTCTTCTGAATAGCCTTCCACACAAGGGAAGGGGAGTCCGACTTCCATCGGGATTATGGCTTCTGTATCAAAAGCCATCTTGAATGGGGTATGCCCTGTGGGTACTTTTTTTATAGTTCGATATGCCCATAATACATGGTGGAGCTCTTCGGCCCATCGATCTCACGCCCGGTTGAGCCGAGCTTTAGTTCCCTACAGGAGAGTTCGGTTGGTTACCTCAGCTTCTCCATTAGCTTAAGGATGTTCGACCGATGTCAGCGATGGAGAATGTCATGATCCTCGCAAAACTCTCAGAACTTAGGGTTGTCGAACTACTTCTCATTGTCGTTGATGATAGTGTGGGGAAGACCGAAGCGACAGATGATGGATTTCCACATAAAGTCTTTAGCACGGGCTTCGGTTATCTGGGCGACTGCTTCGTCTTCAACCCATTTAGTAAAATAATCAATTGCAACAAATAAGAACTTTCTTTGCCCTGTTGCGAGGGGAAAGGGCCAAGAATATTCATCCCCCACTTGGAAAAGGGCCAGGGGGATGATATGGAGGTCAGGTGCACCGAGGGGAGCCTTTGAACATTTGAATACCTCTGGCATGAATCACAAGTTCGAACGAGGTCATCAGCATCTTTTTGCATCGTCGGCCAATAATACCCTTGACGTAGCACTTTGTGGCATAGGGCCCTACTACCAAGGTGATTGCCATAGATGCCTTCGTGGACCTCCCAAAGAGCATAGTCGGCCTCTGTTGGCCGGAGGCATTTGAGCAGCAACATTGAGAAGGACCGCTTGTACAGCCGATTATCAATCAGAACATAATGAGACGATTGTAATTTCAATTTCCTTGCTTCCTTTCTATCAGTGGGCAGCAACCCTTCTTTGAGGTATTGGTGCAGGGGGTCCATCCAGGATGGTTCGGTGTCAACCTACATTATCTAATCAACATCGGCGATGCTGGGCTTCTCCAGGACCTCCAGATGGAATTTTCGCTCGAGATCCATTGACTTTGTAGTTTCCAGGTGGGACAGAAGGTTGGCGCATATGTTTTCAGTCCTTGGGATCTGGATAATTTTAAAGTCATCGAAATAGGAGGATAGATCGTGCACCTTTTGGAGATACCGAATCATACTCGACTCTCGAGCCTCGAATTCTCCCTATACCTGGCCAGCCACCAATTGGGAGTCGGTGTAGGCAATCGGTTTTTTGACTTTAAGCTTGCAGGCGATTCGGAGTCCAGAGAGCAAGGCTTCATACTCTGCTTCATTGTTTGAAGTTGGAAAGGAGAAGCGAATGCCATATTCAAAGGTTACGCTTTTTGGACTGGTGAGAACTAGGCCGGCGCCAGAACCATCCATGCTGGAGGATCCATCGGCGTGAAGCAACCATGGGGCGCTGAGCTTTGGTTGTCCGGAGGTATCCGAAACAGAGCCATCTTTGGGGATGGTGCATTCAAGGAGGAAGTCCATCAGAACTTGGGCTTTAATGGCTGGACGAGGCTGATACTGAATGTCGTGCTCGCTCAGCTCGACAGCCCATTTGGTCATTCTTTTCGATGCTTCTGAACGATGGATAATTGCCTTGAGGGATTGGTCAGACAGGACGATGACAGTGTGCGCTTGGAAGTATGGCCGCAACTTTTGGACCGATGTTACCAGAGCTAGGACCATCTTTTCGACTCGAGTGTACCTTGTTTCAGCGTCTTTGAGTAGTTTGCTGATATAATAGATAGGTCTTTGGACTCTGTTCTCCTCTCTGATTAGCACTGAGCCAACAGCGTCTTCAGAGACCGCCAGGTATAGATTCAGCACTTCCCCTGGCTTTGGGCTGCTAAGGAGAGGTGGTGAGCCGAGGTATTTCTTGAGGTCTTCAAAGGACTTCTGACAATCTGGGGTCCACCAAAAAATTTTGGCCGATCGAAGCACTTTGAAGAAGGGAAGGCATCAATGAAGCGGCTGAGGGCTGCTACTCTCTCGGTGAGGCGCTGCACGTCCTTGACTGACCCTAGCAGGGCCATTTGTTGCAGGTCTTGGATCTTCTGAGGGTTTGCCTCAATGCCTCGCTGTGAAACCATGAAGCCGAGGAATTTTTCGAAATTGACCCCGAAGGCACATTTGGTGGGGTTGAGCTTCATCTGATACTTTCGAAGTGTAGCGAAGCTCTCTGTGAGATCCTTGATGTGTTGGGATGCCTCCTTGCTTTTTACCAGCATATCATCAACATACACCTCCATATTTTGATCGATTTGTTCCTTGAAGACTTTGTTGACCAGCCTTTGATAGGTGGCACCTGCATTTTTCAAACCAAAGGGCATAATTCGGTAGCAATAGGTACCTCGGTCAGTGATGAAGGTGATTTTCTCCTCGTCTTCGGACGCCATTCAGATCTGGTTGTAGCCCGAATAGGCATCCATAAAAGTCAGCATTTGATGGCCTGAAGTTAAATCCACAAGCTGGTCGATCCGCAGAAGAGGAAAGCTATCTTTTGGGCAGGCCTTATTGAGGTTAGTGAAGTCAATGCAGATCCTTCATTTGCCATTCAACTTCTTCGCCATGACCACGTTCGCCAGCCAGTCGGGGTAACTAACCTTTCGGATAAACTTGGCTTTGATGAGCTTTTCCACCTCTTCTTTGATGGCCTTTTGGCGCTTTGGGGCAAAGCTCCTTTTCTTCTGCTTAATGGGCCTAAATGTCTCGTTCATGCTGAGGTGGTGGACCAGGATGTCTGGGATGATTTTGAGCATATCCGATGCAGACCAAGCGAAGTCATCGGCATTCCTCCGAATGAATTTGATTAATCCTTGCCGAAGCTTTCCTTCTAGCTGCGATTCGACCTTTATAGTTTGGTCGGGCCGAGCCTCGTCAAGTTGTACCTCCTCTAGTTCTTCGGCCGGCTCTCTTCATTGCTCAGCGAGATCTTCCCGAGCATCCAGCCCATCCACCTCGGGCTTTCTGGATTGAAGGTCGGCAACAAAGCAATGCCGAGCTATGATCTGACTTCCTCAAACAACCCCCACTCCCCATTCAATGAGGAACTTCATGACGAGATGAGGAATGGAAATGATGGCTTTGAGAGAGATTTTCCTTGGTCTACCGAGGATGGCATTGTAGGGAGATCTAAGCTTGATCACGAGGAAATCCATGAGCATGGTAGCCATGCGGGGCCAGGTGCCAGCTCGGACTGACAGAGTGATAACTCCTTCAGGGATTGTGGAGTCACCTGTGAAGCCCACTAGGGTGGACTCCATCGGTCGGAGGCTTTCTATCCAGAATTTTAATCTCGCAAAGGCATCAAAATACATAACGTTAATAGAGCTTCCACTATCAACCAAAATTTGGTGTACATCATAATTATTTATATTTAAAGATACAACCAGAGCATCATCGTGGGGGTATTGTACCTCCCCAAGGTCTTCATTAGAGAAAGTAAGCTCATTGACTCGAGCTTTCTTCAGTGAGCTTTCCTCCTGCTCGGCCAAGAGGATGGGGATTCGGCCACTATTATTACATTGACGTTGCCGAAGACCGAGGGATTCGATGGTGGAAGTTGGCGAGGCTCGGGTTGGCGATTCTCCTCATTGTTCAGCTCAGGGGGACCTCTGAATCGGTCTAGCCTGCCCCACCAAATCAATCACTCAATCTCGTTCTTTAGCTGCCAGCAGTCTTCAGTATCATGCCCTAGTCCCGATGAAAGCGGCAGTACTTGGCAGGGTCCCTCCGAGTTGCATTGCCTCGAAGAGGGGAAGGCCGGGGAATTTGTCGCTCAATCTCCATTAGGATCTGCGGTCTTAGCACGGTAAGGGGAGTGTAGCGGTCGAACCTTCGGGCCGGACTCCGAGTTCGGTCTCAAGGCGGCGGCGGAGGAGCTCTGTGGTGGTGAGGCGGGCTAGCACGGCGGTAGGCCCGCTGCTTGTTCGAGCCCTTTGCCTCTTTCTTCTTCAGCTACTCAGCTTGAGCTGATCTCCTCGATTCTTCAACCCTTGCATACTTGTACACCAGGGACATCATATCCGAAAGGCTCTTCGGGTAATTAACCTTCAGAGCAAGGTAGAAATCTTCCTCCTTAGACACTCCTCCGGCCAGGGCGGACATGGCCACCTCATGGTTGAGATGGTCGACTTCTAAGAGGGCCGTGTTGAAGCGACCGAGGTAATTCTTCAGCGATTCTCCCTCTCTTTGCTTGACCTCGGAGAGGGAATCAGATCTCCATCACTGGCGACGACTGCTGACGAACTGGCTGATAAGCAAACAGCTCAGTTCGTCAAAAGAATCAATGGAACCTAGCTTCAAGCTGTTGAACCAGGTTCGGGCAGATCCCCTTAGGGTGGAGGGGAAGGCTCTGCACAGGATTGCATCCGACGCTCCATGGAACATCATGATGGATCTAAAGCTGCTGACATGGTCATTGGGATCGGTGGATCCATGGTACGGCTTGATGGTAGGAAGCTCGACATGAGGGGGAATCACTTCCCTCTTGATCCTCTCGAAGAAGGGGATGCCCTGCTTCATTTTCGGTTGAGGCAGAGGGGCTTGCTTGGCGGCGTCTAACTCCCGACGCCATTCTTGCCGCATCTCCTGCATCTGCTGCCTGATCCCCTCATCCAAAGTGGTAAGAGGGATCGGGCGATGGGAAGGCAGCAACGGTGTCGAGTTTTGGGAAAACACCGAGGAAGGGGAGCGAACCCACCTAGATCTGAGCGGGCTCTTCCCTCCAGCTCGTTGTGGCACTGGTTTTGCCTTTGCGGGCTGGCGATGATAATCCACTGCTTCTGGCAGATTAGAGAAAAATTGCTAGCGGAGCAGGGGCAGCGGCCTCTTCGTGAAGCTGAGGTGCAGGGACGGTAGGGCCAAGGGTTGCCTGGAGCCCCTGGACCAACTGGGTCAATGCTTGGACCTGTTGGACTAAAGTGGCGAACTAGTCCAACGTTACCACCGTTACCGGTGGCGAAGAGGTTTCAGCTGGCGGTGGCAGTGGAGGTACCATACCGCTAATCGGATCAGGCCTTTGAGAGGCAGCCTGGTCTTGAGCTTCAGATGTAGCTCTCTTCCGATTGGCCATTAGAGGATGCTTCCTCCGGTTCTTGAGTCTTGCCTCCTAAATCACAAGTTTATGGGACTTGGGACCCTTCCTCTAGCGCCAATCTGTTGCTGCGGAAATCCATTTTTCGACTCGGGTGCGCTTCTGGCTCCTGATCTGGACGCTGATCTCGTCGTCTCGGGGTGGAACCTGTAAGACAGTCCGCACACAGAGAGTGCCTTGGGGATTTCCCTCTACGGAGGACCCTCCGACGTCCAAGTTAGTGGAGATTCATAGCAAGCAGATGTGAGGAGAAGACTCTCACAGAGGAGTTCTCATTTGGCAGGTGTTCTCTCTCGAGAGCTCTAAGCTCAGGGGGAGCTTCAATGGGGTATGAGAGCTAGTGAATGAGCGTGAGTAATTGCATAAAAGTATGCGTAAGAATCGCGTACAAAATTGGCATACATGAGAGATTGGAGGGTTGTGGTATTTATAGGCGATCACCTGATTCCTTGGACGTGCTCTGGATGGGGTCTAAAAACTGTTAGGATTTGTGACGGATTCGAATCAAGTTTGTTACGAGGCCAGTAGGGTCCGCATCTTGTCAGTTAGAGGATCGACGGCTGGGAGAGCTGGTTGATGCCTTAAGATTCAGTGATCACATAGACCTAGGCCACTCTTGTGGGTCCTAGGCCACTTCTGGGCATGATTCCCCACTTGGAATCTTATTCAGTTATAGTAAATTCAAACTCTCCCACGCTGGATTCCGCAGAGGTATTTTGAATGCCTTGGTTTGGCCAGAATGAGGAATAACTCGGTTTTTCGAGGTATAGAATGGATCGGCTCGAATGGCCGAGGTACAGTCGGCTCGGATGACCGAGGTATGGTCAGCTCGGATGGCTGAGGTATGAGTATAGCTCGGGTTACCGAGGAATGGCTCGGCTCAGATGGCCGAGGTATGAGGATGGTTCGGATTGTCGGAGCGACCCGACTTTGTCAAAAATAATTCGGCTTCGTTGCTTGGATGTTATGCCAGTTGGTTGGTAGGATATTTGGATTGGGCATAACCCAATTGTCGATATGGGCGGGCAATAATACAATAATGATTTTACCCCTCATCAGATATGAATCATTTTGATTAATTAATACGACTATTGTACTGCTTCTTAACAGACAAAGTGACTTGCCAAGGCAAATCCATTTTAGCGTACTTAATTCCGTTAATCTCATGCTCATATTTGAATCTATATTGCTCCAATCTGATCTCTTTATGCCAGATTTAGACAGGTACGTGTAGACATACTGCCAACAAAAGGAATTTGTCAAGCTGGGCCTCTCCAACTTTTACTCAAAATTAATTTTAACCGTCAGACTTTCAGTTATTATAATATAATCTTTCATGTTTCAATAATGTTGCATTCTTAACATAAAATTTATTAAAATTGATAAAATAGCTAACATGTTATCTTAATGTAAATATGTAAATTCTCACTTATCCTGCATGACAAGCTAGTATTTAAGATATAACTTATAAGAGAATAAGTGGTAGTTTATGTATTTACATCAGAGTATTGCAGTAATTATCTTATCAATTTTAATTAGCTCATTTATATATATAATAGGATGTCAAGAATATAACATTGTTAAAACATGAAGGGCTAAACCGTAACAATTCAAAGTCCAGGGATCAAAACTATATTTTCAACCCAAAAAAAAATAAAAATTCAAGGAATGGTGCTGGGAAATATGACGGTTAAAATAAGTTTGTAGATTTCATGATTCCATGATTATTGATATATTTAAGATATTTTTTTAGATGGATGTCAATATCTGTGATCAAGAAAGCAAGGGCTTTTCTGATTTCTCACTAGTATTGCTTCCTTTTCTTTGCTGATCACCTCTCAGCAGTGTGAGAGATTAAAAAAAAAAAAAAGAGAGGGCAATTCGGCTTCCAAAGAGGTCTAAGTCGGTTCCACTTTTAGATTTTGTCCACTAGATTTACGTAAATGTGTTTTTTGAGCAAATTTTACATGGACAAGTTGCTCAAGGGATTTATAAATATTTGGTTTCTCAAGGGAGCATGACCATTAATAATACATGCAAAAATTTTATCTACCTAAAGTTGCATGAGGGACTTTGACTGCAAATCTGCTGCATTCAGACGTTGGGATTGTATAGGAAACTTCCTAAGGAATCCAAAGTATTTGGCCTCTGAAGCTTATCTTCTTGCTTCCTGAGCTCAAACTGCATGCAGTGTTTTAGATCATTAAGCATTTTCCAAGTGGCCCATGCAATTAAGCTTCAAAGGTTTCGATAGTGAGCTTGTAAGGCATTCTAGCTCGGATTCAAACAAACATATGCTTATCCTTTAGGAGATCCAAACTACATCGGATCCCCTAAAGATTCTCAACCTCAGATTCTTACTGCATTTGATATTCTATCTGCATAAATTGGACCCCTAATTAAGGACCCATTCTTAGGTCCACATGTCAAAATATTTCACAAATTCTTGTGCAAATGGTTGGCAGAAATTTTCAGTTCATCAAGAACAATTTTTCTCCAAGTCACAGTACATTCCAGGTTTAGAAGTCTGACAAAGAAATGAAGACCATAGCAACAGAATTATATCTCATAGACTTTCTGTTGAAAATCTTTGAATTCTTTAGCATGCTTGTTTGAAGATATCAAATTTTCTATTGCGGGCCTCAATGGTGATAAATACAACAGAAATGGCTCACACTTGACAAAACCTTTTCGCTGAAAAGAGCATTTCTTTACCCATCCTTCCAAGGGGATTGAGCACTAGCTATTCGACAATGAACAATAGTTGGGTTGGATGGACAATCAGTATGGTATTAGGGGTGGAGACCGAGAGTATAAATTTCTAAGCTTGGGTGGCGTAGGGTGACTGAATGTGGAGTCCATCTCCCATATAGTGAGAGATCTGGCAGTCACAGAAGCACTGGTGGCATTGTTGAAGAGGAAGACTTTTGCTGCTCTGTAAATTGCTTCAGTTGGGTAGACGCGAGAACTGATGCATGTCCTCCCCCTTTGAGCAAAGCTCTCAATGATGGAGTGATCCACCTGGGGGCAAAAATCACATTCCATTCACATTCTATCCAAGTTGTAAATGCCATTCAAGTATTAATCTACGAACACTGGAGTGATATTTAGTCATATGTTCCAAAAATGAAATTAAATAATCTGCACTTGATCATATAGTAAATATTCTTCCTCTTTTATATGAATGCAATAATCACGATAAATCTCTCTTATTTTCCATTAAAAATGTTTCTATGATCTGCGAGAATTTGGAGACTAACTTTTGAGAAATTTTTCTGATAGTCAACTATAGTCCTCTTTTGTAAATTCCTTATAAATACTTGATTTTAATATAATTTTCTCACTGGGAAAGTTACAAACCCTTCGATTTCCTCCTGTTGGAAGAGGAGAAGATATTTTCTTCTAGAAAAATTTCTGGTTTCTTTCTATTTTCATGCTAAAACGTAAAAGGATACATGGCCTTTTATAATTACAAAATGACTCTTGGTCTTCCACAATACTTAATTCAGAATAGCAACTTACTATACAGCAATTAAATAACATCAACTTTCTATGCAACAATTAAATAACAACAACTTCCTAGCAATTTCCAATAATCAAGTTTAGTTTCCAACACCCCCCTTTATACTTGATTCTTCATGACTCCAAGCATGCTTCTCAACTTCTTGAACTCTTCTTCCTTGAGGGCTTTTGTGAAGATATCAGCTACCTGATCTTTTGTTGAAATGTGGAGAAGTTGTACTTCTTGATTTTTGATACAATCTCGAATGAAGTGAAATCTTGTATCAATATGCTTACTTCGATCATGGAAGACTGGATTTTTTGCAAGTTGTATAGCAGATTTATTATCAACAAAAATGTTGGTTGGCTCTTCATGTGAAATCTTCATTTCTTGTAGTAGTCTTTGAAGCCAATGTGCATGACAACACAATTTGCTGCAGCAACATACTCTTTGATATATCAAAGGATTCTTTTTGCAACAATTAAATGATTCATTCTTGGCTTCTCCATGTAACGACTTATAACTCCAACACTATAAGCAATATCCGGCCTTGTATTTGTAAGATATCTTAAGCTTCCAACCAAACTTTTATAATATGTTGGATTGACAAGATCTCCTTCTCCATCTTTACTTAATTTAGTATTGTATTCAATTGGAGTGGTGCTTGAATTGCAATTCTTCATCTTGAATTTCTCCAAAATTTCCTTTGCATATTTGCTTTGTGAAATAAATATGCCTTCATCTGATTGATTTACTTCAATACCCAGAAAATAAGACATTAAGCCAAATCTATCATTTCAAATTCTTTGATCATTGAAGTCTTGAAAACTTCAATCATTGCAAGATTATTTTCGTTTCCATTCTAGCAACAGGAGAGAAAACTTCATCATAGTCAATGCCATATTGTTGTTTGTAGCCTTTTACTACCAAGCGGGCTTTGTGTTTTTCTATTTCTCCACTTGCATTTGTTTTTGTTTTATACACCCATTTGACTCCAATGGCATGATGACCTTGGGAAAGATTTGTGAGTTCCCAAGTGTCATTTTTCTCTATTGATGAAATTTCTTCATGCATGGCATTTCTCCATTTTTCTTCTTTATTTGCTTCATAAAACTAAATTGGATCATAACCTGCAAAAAGACAAAACATAGTATAATCATTAGCATCAAGACGCCTTGTGAAGTCAAGCAATTCTTGCACACTCCGAGTTTTGTGTGCTCTATTTGAGGATGAGCCACTGAAACTTTCTTGTGGAGATGAATGTCTTGGACTTTGTTGTGGAGTTGATGAAATTTCTTCTTGATGTTGTGACTCATCTTCTTCATTATTTTCTTGCATTTTATTGTTATCTTGCCAGCTCCACATTTGCTTTTCATCAAATTCAACATCTCTTGAAAAAATCACTCTCTTTGTAATAGGATTATACAACTTATAGCCACTTGAATTTTCAGCATATCCTAAAAGAATACACTTTTCTCCTTTGTCATCAAGTTTGATCATTTTCTCATCAGGCACTTTGACATAAGCAACACTTCCAAAAATGCGAAGATGATCAACCTTAGGCTTGTATGAACTCCATGCTTGCTCAGGTGTCATATTATGAAGCCTTTTTGATGGAAATCTGTTCAACAAATAAACTGCACAAGCAACTGCTTCTCCCCAAAATTCTTTAGGCATATTTTTATCTTTCAACATACATCGAACCATATTTAAAATAGTTTGATTTTTTCTTTCTGAAACCCCATTTTGCTGAGGTGAATAAGGCATAGTAACCTGATGAAAAATTCCTTGTGCTTTGAAAAAATTTGAAAACTCTTTGGATAAATACTCACCACCACAATCCGATCTCAAGCTTTAATTTGAAAACCACTTTGTTTTTCAACAAGCATCTTAAATTTCTTAAATTTCTGAAACACTTCACTCTATTTTTTTAATAAATAAACCCATGTCTTTCCAGAATAATCATCAGTGAAGGAAAGATAATATTCATTACCTCCCATAGTTGTTGGTTTGATTGGGCCACAAACATCTGAATGTATCAATTCCAATGGTTTTGTTGCTCTTCTTGATCTTCCTGAAATGAAGGTTCTCCTTTGTTGCTTTCCAACTATGCAAGTTTCACATTTTTCCTTAGACATTTTCAGCCAAGGCATTCCTGTCACCATATTCTTGCTAGACAAAAGTTTTAATCCATCAAAGTTTAAATGTCCATATCTAAGATGCCATAGAGTAGAGTCATCAAGACTTTGTGTTAACATACAAGAGGAGCCATCAACATGCAAACTTAGCTCAAACATTCTATTTTTTGACATAGGAACATGTGCAATAAGAGTATTGTTGTTGTCTCTGATAGAAAGACCCAATTCTTTCATGTGAATGTCATAGCCTTTTTCAAGCAATTGGCCCAAACTAAGAATGTTATTTTTAATGTCTGGAACATAATAGACATCTGAAATAAAATTTTGAGTGCCATTTTGAAGCTTGATAAGGATTTACCTTTCCCTTCAACTGGCCTTTTAGAGAAGTCTCCAAAAGTCACCGAGCCTTTGAAGCTTTCATCCATCTTAAAAAACATGTCCTTTATCCCACACATATGATTGCTAGCACCTGTGTCTAGATACCAAGTACTTCTTTTGATAGCACCAAAAATGTTATTATAGGCCAAAAGTAGAGTTACTTCTTCTTCTTGTTCTTTTGTAAAATGAATTTTCTCATCAACATAATTAACATTATCTTTGTACCAACAATCTTTAGCATAGTGCCCATATTTTTTGCAAATAAAACATTGTAGTGCTTGTTGTCCATACCTTCCTCTTCCTCTAGGATTAAAAAATCTTCCTCTACCACGACCTCGGGCATGATGGTCTCTTATGTCTCCTTGACTTCTTTGAGGTTGATCTTGATGAAATCTTTCACCTCTTCCTCTTCTTCCACGGCCTCGACCATGAAAACTTGTTTGACCTTTAAGATCACCTTTTTCTTGTAGTGTAAGATTTGTTTGAAGTACTTGCTCGATGGGTTTCTCCTCCATCCTTTTAGACAGCTTTTGCTCATGTGCTTGTAAAGAGCCCATGAGTTGCTCTATAGTCATCTCTTCTAATTCCTTTGATTCTTCAATGGCTACAACAATGAAGTCAAATTTTGCATCTAAAGAGCGCAAAATTTTCTCCATGATTCGAACATTAGTAATTTCTTCACCATTTCTTTTCAATTGATTGACTATAGACATCAATCTTGAAAAATAATTAGAAATTGACTCCTCAGTTATCATTTTGAAAGATTCAAATTCAGACCTCAAAGATTGTAGCCGAATCTTTTTCACCTTTTCTGCTCCTTTATGTGCCTTATGCAATAAGTCTCATGCCTCCTTTGATGTTGCAGCTCCAGCGATAATCTCGAATGTGCCTTCATCTATACTTTGGTATAGTGTGTAGAGAGCCTTCTTGTCTTTCTTTTTTTTGACTCCTTATGTTGCTTTCTTTGCTCTTGTGTGAGCATTGCTTCACCTTCGGTCGGCTCCATGTAGCCATCTTCTACAAGATCCCAAACATCAAGGGATCCAAGCAAAGCCTTCATTTGGATACTCCAGTTGTCATAGTTGTCTTTGGTGAGTTTGGGTATTTGGGATTGAACAAAGTTCATGGAGGCCATGGATCTTTTGTGGCTCTGATACCAAATTTGTTGGAAGAGGAGAAGATATTTTCTTCTGGAAAAATTTCTGGTTTCTTTCTATTTTCATGCTAAAACGTGAAAGGATACATGGCCTTTTATAATTACAAAATGACTCTTGGTCTTCCACAATACTTAATTCAGAATAGCAACTTACTATGCAACAATTAAATAACATCAACTTCCTATGCAGCAATTAAATAACAACAACTTCCTAGCAATTTCCAATAATCAAGTTAGTTTCCAACACCTCCCCTCCAAAAAAGGGGATTGTTTTATTAATGTTGACCACATGATATGATCTAAAATTTAAATGTAAACTCTGCACTAGTGGTTTATTAACTTTCAGTCTGTCTTCTTATCTAAAAGTATGAGCTAAAGAGGTAAATTTTTATTGGAGCATGAAAATTTTTACAATGACAAAAGAACATGCCTTAACTTCCAAATTCATGCCTTTAAAGAGCAGGATTGGTTACCAAAAATTTGATAAAACCAATGATCTATTGGATATTTAAGTTTTGAGCGACTCACTGTCAATATGGCTTAAAAGAGCTAGACTTCATTAGAGAGAAAATTTACCAAATTATATTTTTTTCTCTAACCAAACTATTCCATTGCTTCCTGATTTTTAACTATGATAATGAGATTCATCCAATATTCAGGCGGGCATGTTGCCCTCCTGTTTCTCCAAAAGAAAAAAAAAAGAAAAAAAAAAAGATTCATCTATTTTTAAAATACTTGAAGGAAAATACAGAAGACAAGTCCTAGAATGCCCACTTACCAGTATTCTCACGGACAACCTTTCACCATCGAGCAACGGAACCGTGCTGCCAACTACCTTCTTAACGATGTCATTTGCCCCGGATGACCTACATATTTGAGCATATTAATGCATGCATTAAGTTCTACAGACCATTGTTCTGATTAATTTACAACCCACTGAAAATGGCAAAAGCACTACCAGAAAAACTCTAGAGAAAAGAAAATAGAGTCTATCGGATGGCATCAACTTCCACGTTGATGTAGCCACGTATTTGTAACATATGTAGCATAGACATTCATGCGCATGTATAAAACTACGAGAGAGAGCTTCTTAAACATGAAGAGTGGAAAAGAAGCTCCACACCATCAAATAAATAGATAGAAAGGTCACGCTGGCAGGAAGAAGTGATCACTTGATCTCAAAATGCAATTTAATTTGCCATCCACCAATAACAAAGACTTAAGTTTCAAATGCCCATAATGCCGCTGCTTGACATGAGGAAAATGAAAACGTATTTATGCATGGGACGTGCTTGTAGTGTGAATGACATAGAGGCCACTGGATTGATTCTCATTTGGTGCAATCTGAATATATAGTTGATTACAAGTACGATGTAGAGGGGGAAGTTGATCATTATCTGACGAGAAATGAGATGGGAGGACCAGCGGACTGGAACTTTATTATGCTCACAAAAAGCAAAGGGAGACACTTCTATGAATGTGGGTAGGCCGGGCCCTGGAACATTGGCTAGGATTTTGTTGCAATAAGTCAAGCCTGAATTCTAGAATCCTGTTATAGATCTACCTTTAAGAATCCTAGTTTGCACCAACCTTTAGACAGCCCACATTCATTTGTAAAGATGTATGACAAGAAGAAGATCGAGAATTATAAACCTCAATTCATCCTGGCAGAAGTGAGTGCGAAGGTTGCCGTCTGCTCCCCTTGCAATGTAGAAGTACACTGCAGTCTTCTCTGATAGCCTCTCATTGGCCAAGACGAGCAGCCCGAATGGTCCGAGAGCGCCCCTCTCGGCAGCCCCACCGCTCGTGCTGCAGTTGTACGCTGCATCGGCCTCCAAAGTTTTTGTCGACGCCTCGTCGATCTCAAACTCAGCCTCTATATCCAACTGCAGCAAAAAAACACAAGAAGCTAAAATTTTCGATCTGAAACTTAAATGACCACAATGCCGTACGTCCTTAGCTTCCTAGCTAGCTACCTGTGTGGCTCTGGTGACGTTGAGGGGGAGCACGGATCCGGCTTCAATGGTGACGCCACTGAAGTTCTTGCTTCTTGTCCTTAATCTATCCACTTCCTCCACAGGCCATTGGAGAAGGTTGCTGCTGGTTTTGGTATCAAAAAGCACCGTCCGGGGGATGGCCTGCCATGTTAATTGATTACCATGTGAAGGGTGTTGAAGTCAAAGAATAGCTGTAGGAGAAACTGATAAATTGAAATTAAATATATTGATCCCTATCAGATATGCGAAAACATGGGACCAATCTATTTATCATGAATAATAAAGTAAATCAAGATCGATAAATACCTTCAGCCATTGCTTCACGGTCCAGATGAGGATAAGGATCTTTTACACTTTACGGTCTCTCTTAGCGATGGTGTAAACTTTCTCGATGAGACCAAGCGCAGGGACCTACCCATTTTATAAACCTTTATGCCTTATCTATCCATCACAGAGGGCGCCGCTTTAAACAGATATGATTGAGGGATTCTTATCTCAATCGTGAATTCAAAATTTGAATTCACGTAATCCCTCAAGATTAGAATATAGAACCACCTTAGTCGTATCTGACCGATGGAGAAAAACCAACATTCTCCCACTTGATCCGTATATTCTATTACTATAGTAAGAAACATAATACATGAATCATGGCAATAGGTCCTCGTAAAATCGAGTATTATTTACCATGTATCACTATGTATTATATTTCTCAAACATAAACCCATATAACTTAATGAATAAACCCCATGTTTATTCTAGGTCCAACTTAATGATGCTCATCACAAATAAATGTGTACACTAAATAACTGAATGTGAAAAACATCACAACCATAAAAGAGTTTCATTAATTATAAAATTCATCATTACAAGGAATTAAATAAAATAACCAAGACCCATACAGTCTACATGATCCCTAAACTTCTGTAGTGGCATGCCTTTAGTTAAGGGATCAGCTATCATCAACTCAGTGCCCACGTGCTCTATAACCACTGTCTTTTCTTTAATATGTTCTCCTATGGCTAAATATTTGATGTTGATGTGCTTGCTTCGACTACCACTCTTATTGTTTTAGCCATAAACACTGCAGCTGAATTGTCACAATAAATCTTCAATGGCTTAAATATAGAATCCATAATTTTAAGCCCAGAAATAAAACTCTTCAACCATACAACATGCGAAGTAGCCTCAAAACATGATACGAACTCGGCTTCCATGGTGGAAGTAGCAGTCAAAGTCTGCTTGGCGCTCCTCCAAGATACAGCTCCACCAGCAAACATAAATATGTATCCAGATGTTGACTTTCGAGAATCAACACAGCCAGCAAAGTCAGCATCAGAGTAGCCAATTACTTCCAAGTTTTTAGTCCATTTGAACATAAGCATGTAGTCCTTGGTACCCTGAAGATACCACATCACCTTCTTAGCAGCTCTCCAGTGGTCTAAACCTGGATTACTCTGATATCTCCCCAACATCCCAACTGCAAATGCTATGTCAGGCCTTGTACAGACCTGAGCATACATCAAGCTACCAACAGCTGAGGCATATAGAGTGTTTTCATTTCCTCCCTCTCAAAGTCATTCTTTGGGCATTGACTCAAATTGAATCTGTCACCCTTGACTATAGGAGCTATACTTGGTGAACAATTTTTCATCCAAAATCTCTCTAAAATTTTATTGATATAGGTTTCTTGAGATAGACTTAAAACACCTCGAAGTCTATCTCTTTGAATTTTAATGCCAATGACATAAGAGGCATCACCCATATCTTTCATGTCAAAATTCTCAGAGAGAAATTGTTTCACCTCAGGTAAGATACCTTTATCATTGGTTGCAAGTAAAATATCGTTTACATATAGGATTAGAAAATAAATTTTGCTCCCACTGACCTTCTGGTATATACATTGATCCATGATGTTCTCTACAAATCCAAATGAAGAAATCACGTCATAAAATTTTAAGTACCATTGCCGAGAGACTTGTTTCAATCCATATATAAACCTCTTCCTCTAGATCTCCATTGAGAAATGCAGTTTTTACATCCATTTGTTGCAACTCTAAATCAAAATGCGCAACAAGTGCCATGATAATGTGGAAAATCTTTCTTAGATACAGGAGAAAATGTCTCCTTGTAATCAATTCCCTCCCTTTGAGTGAATCCTTTAGCAACGAGTCTTGCCTTATATCACTCAATGTTGCCTAACGAGTCTTTCTTGGTCTTAAAGACCCATTTACAGCCAACGGCTTTTGCTCCATCAGGCAACTCAACAAGATCCCCGACTCCATTAACTGCCATAGAATTCATCTCATCTTTCATAGCATCATACCATAAATTGGATTCCTTACAATTCATGGCTTGGGAAAATATTTCAGGATCATTTTCAGCTCCAATATTATAGTCCGACTCTTGAAGATACACAATATAGTCACTAGAAATTGCTGATTTCTTTTCTCTTGTAAATCTTCTTAATGTTGTAACAACCTCCTCTGGAGGAGTTGATTGTTCAACTATCTCTAGTAACTCATGAGAGACTGGATCTACTAGTTTATTATCAGCAAATGATGGAATTTCAACGACTGGTTGTATAATGCCCATTTGATCTTGAGGGGCACTATGAACGATAATCAGTCTATCACTTGAAGTGGAAGGTTGAGCATCAGAATGTTCGTTCCTTTTCAGGAATCATGCTCTGCAATTGATCACTCCTACTGATCAAGTCATTCTCAAGAAATTTGGCATTCCTTGATTCCACAATCCTAGTTATGTGAGATGGACAGTAAAATCGATATCCCTTGGACTTCTCGGCATATCCAACAAAATACCCACTAATAGTCCTAGGGTCCAGCTTTTTCTCTTGTGGATTGTATACTCTCACTTCACATAGGCATCCTCATACGCATACATGTCGCAAACTTGGTTTTCAACCTTTAAATAACTCAAATGGCGTTTTAGAAATAGCCTTGGTTGGAACCCGATTTAATATGTACACAGCCGTTTTGAGAGCTTCTGTCCACAAGGACTTAGGTAGTTTGGAGCAGCTAATCATGCTCCTCACCATGTCCATCAATGTTCGGTTCCTTCTTTCTACTACACTTTTGATCAGGTGAGCCAGGTAAACTGTATTGGGCAACAATCCCATGTTCTTGAAGGAACTTCGCAAATGGATCAGGCATTTATCCATCTTTTATGTATCTCCCATAATACTCACCTCCTCTATCAGATCTCACAATTTTGATTTGTTTTCCACATTGTGTCTCTACTTCTGCCTTGAACACCTTAAAGGCATCTAATGCTTCGTTCTTATTATGAAGCAAGTAGAGATACATAAATCGTGAGTAGTCATCAATGAAACAAATAAAGTATTTTAGATCATGAAAATCCATATCCGGACAATAAATGCCCGTGTGTATAATCTCTAATAGGCCTGAACTCCTCTTGGCACCTTTCTTTGACTTATTGGTCTGCTTGCCCTTAATGCAGTCCACACAAGTATCAAAGTCAGTGAAGTCCAAAGTATTGAGTACTCCTTCATTCACTAACCTCTTGATTCTATCTATGGAGATATGTCCCAATCTCTGATGCCACAACATAGAAGAGTTATCATTTACAACACATCTTTTCATGCCAGCCCTAACATGCATCACATCATGAGTGGTATTATTTTACAAATCAATATAGAAAAGACCATCAGACAAAGTATCATTCCCAACAAGTTCATATTTATAATATAAACTAGAAGAAGTATCTGAAAAGTTGAAGGAATAACCCAAAGGTACAAGTCTTGAAATTAAAATTAAATTCCTAGAAAAATTAGGTACATAAAAGGTCCTTGCCAAATTTAAAATAAAACCACTACTAAGAACTAAAGTGCATGTTCCTATAGCTTATACATGTGAGCGCATCTTGTTTCCTGAAGAGATATACGGCTCACTTCCCACTGGCTTCCTTAAGTTTTGCATACCCTGCAAAGTATTGCAAATGCGGATTATAGAACTAGAATCAATCCACCATGTGTTATAAATAACATCAGCCATATTAGATTCATAACTGACAAGAACTTTGACTGAAGTACTGAATTGCTCATCAATGGCCTTTAGTAGCTTCCTGATTCTCATACTTATCGACTGAACCACGTATACCAACAGAGATTTTTGTCTTTATGAACATTACACTCAAGCGATTAGATCGTTCCCAACGTTCATAAATCATAATCTCACTAGGAGTGCTAGTCTGAGTTACTGAAGGTGGTTCATCTTTCCTAATAGCATAATCAATGTCCATCCAGCCCAGATGAAGGAGAATTCTCTCCTTCCAAACCTTGTAGTTATCACCCCTCAATTCAGGTATGTTACATTTTATATCAGAGAAATTTACAGGTTGCATAACTGCAAAATTTAAACATACATGCTTATTATCAAAAATTGAGGCTAATAAAATGCTTTACCAATGTAAATCATGCATTTAGAAACCAGTGAATCTACTGACATAAAACTTGCCTGTGGGCTAAAGCTCTAATTCAATTAGATTCACTTAAGTCTGTATGATAAAACTATCAAATTATGTTCCTTCTTTCTAATTCATGTGGATAGATTAGAAAAATATAATTTAATATTTTATTAATTAATTATATAAATAGTGAATCTGCTGACATAAAACTTATCTGTGGGCTAAAGCTTTAATTCAATTAGATTCACTTAAGTCTGTATGATAAAACTATCAAATTATGTTCCTTCTTTCTAATTCTTATGGGTAGATTAGAAAAATATAATTTGATATTTTATCTTAATTAATTATATAAATAGCGAATATGCTGACATAAACTTGCCTGTGTGCTAAAGCTTTAATTCAATTAGATTCACTTAAGTCTGTATGATAAAACTATCAAATTATGATACTTCTTTCTAATTCCTGTGGGTAGATTAGAAAAATATAATTTGATATTTTATATAAATAGTAATATGCTGACATAAAACTTGCCTGTGGGCTAAAGCTTTAATTCAATTAGATTCACTTAAGTCTTTATGATAAAACTATCAAATTATGTCCCTTCTTTCTAATTCCTTTGGCTAGATTAGAAAAATATAATTTGATATTTTATCCTAATTAATTATATAAATATAACAAAAATTCTTGTAGGATAAATTTTATTATATTATATAATTAATTATAATTAATATCTATTATTTATGTGATTTATTAACTTTATTATATAATTTTATAATTAAGGATGTTGTGGCTACTCCTTAATTATTCAATTATATTTATCATTTAGACATTATTTAAATTTTATGCTCAATTATGTCACTTAAGATGTATGCATAATTCATAAAATTTATACACATAAATTGTAAATATAATTGAACATAAATAGGTCAGGCCAATGGTCCAACCACTTAATGAACGAGCCAGCAGCCGTCATCTTCACCCAATTATAATAGTTTAATTTAACCAAAAAATTTCTCAATCACCTCAAAAATTTTTTGGATCAGATATGATGCAGCCCAAATTGCTGCAATCCAATATGCTACAGTTCAGATCGAGCGCATGGCCTAACCTGGCAACTGGCTCAGGCTGAGTGTATGGCCCAACCTGACTGCTAGCCCACACGGTTGGGCACTGCTTTTTTTTTAATTCTAAATGCGCTAGCCCAGGCAGTTGTTTTTCTTTTTCTTTTTTTTTTCTTTTTTTTTAAGCGTGGCCCCACCATGCTTCCGCGCCACAAAAGAGACTTTATTGGAGACTTTATTGGAATTTGACTTCATGGGAAAACTCATGTGAAGGAAGAAAAGGCGCATGGGATAGGCTCCATTGGACGCCGAACGTTCGGCCCAAGAATTGGAGAAATCCAAGAAATATGGATTTTTTTATTTTTTATTATGTATGGCTAGCGCGTCTGTTATACATCCTCATCCCGTAAAGAAGCCCACGCTTTCTCTCATGGTGATTTGATCGTGAGACATTGTATTTATTTTTATTTAAACTATATCCAAAAAGGGTGAGCGAACATATAGGTACATGCTTCATGGCATAAATCTTACTGATGCATCTCTTAAATAAAACTAAATAAAATAAACTGAATATTAAGAGTTTATCAGATATAATGCCCATTCAGATAATTCTTGATGACCTATTAACTCTCCCAGTACGCAGGTAGTTGGGTCAAACGCACCAAGGAACTACAGCAGCCTTTCTTATTGGTACATCCCTAATATCCCTACCGTACACCCGTTGGGTGAAATAATCCAGGGTAATACCAGTAGCCTTCCCTTTGGATTATCCCTAAACGAGAGAAATAGAGATCAAGAACGTCTTGTCCCTCTTTATCAAATAAATCATATAAAGATTGTTTCACAGGGATTTTATCAGATCCGTATATTAATGGAAACAATCGTAATAATCAAGGCAGAGGTATTTTTATACGCTTGATAAACTGAAATTAAATATATTGATCCCTATCAGATATGCGGAAATATGGGACCAATCTATTTATCATGAATAATAAAGTAAATCAAGATCGATAAATACCTCCAGTCATTGCTTCACGGTCCAGATGAAGGTAAGGATCTTCCACACCTTACGGTCTCTCTCAGCGATGGTGTAAACTTTCTCGATGAAATTAGGCACAGGGACCTACCCGTTTTATAAACTTTTATGCCTTATCTATCCATCACAAAGGGCACCGCTTTAAATGGATATGGTTGAGGGATTCTTATCTCAATCATGAATTCAAAATTTGAATTCACGTAATCCCTCATGATCAGAATATAGAACCATCTTAGTTGTATTTGACCGATATACTTAATGGAAAAACTAACAGAAACACCTTACATCTTCCTACATATCTTTTAAGGTCATCAGCAAGCTCTTAAATCCAATGAAGAGTAAATCTAATCGCAAGATTATGTGGATGCACTTCAACCGTTGTGGATAATCCGTGAATTAATTAAGTCACCAAATTCTTTGACACTAAAATCGAGCAGACCACGGGCCCTCACTGCACCAAGCTTCAAGGACGAGTTTTTGTACGGAGACCTCAAGGACTAGATCTACAAAAGTGATTCCGTGGACCCAACCTTGGATCCAAAAGGAAAGCTCTGTGCTACAGTTTGGACTGCCGCATGAACAAGAGATTCGTGCAACCCACAATGGCATTAGATGGTGGAGTAGTTTTTTAAACTGATGCCTTTTGGCATTGGTTTTAAAATAAAAGGATGAGAGAATAAAAGAATTTATCAAAATGGTGTTAAAGTAGAAAACGCCATTTCAAATGGCGTTTTCTACTTCCACGTCATAATCTTTCGGCTCGGCCCCATCAGCGAGACTGGAGTAGAAATTACCACTTGGAGTGACGATTTCATTTGAGTTGAAATCGCCACTTGAAGTGGCGATTTCTATCCCAAAATCGCCACTCCAAGTGGCGACTTTCTAGCGGCCTTAATTTTCTACTGGGACTTAAACGCTACAGATCCCTTCCTTCGCATAATCTTCTAGCAAATCAAAGAGGGGTTAGGTGGTGGTTAATGATTCAGTATTGTTGAGGGGTAAAATCGCCATTGCATTGATAACCGTGCGAAGGGGCTAAGATCAACCCTGGCCCTCACTTGCTATACTGTGCCCACAAAGAATGAGCTAACCAATATGATTCGGCGGACCGAGCAACCCATAGCTCGACTCAATCTATAGCTCGGCCTCCCCGAGCAATCCATAGCTCGGCCTCCCCGAGCAATCCATAGCTTGGCTCTCCTGAGCAATCCATAGCTCGACCTCTCCAAGCACTCCATAGCTTGACGTGCGCCTTCGCGGAACGAAACTGTTTTCACGTCCGGCTTATTTCTTCTATCATATCTCAGCCGCCCTCGCACCTCGACTGCTCAAGCCATGCTTACGCCCCGGCAGTGCGAACTATTTGTGCATTTCAGCCATCAAGGTTGTTGAGAAATTTGGGAAATTGTATTTACCCCAACTTTATTGATTTTGATGATTTTCAAAAGCCATGAGTATTTTAAAGGAAATAATGAGTTTATTAATCAAAAACCTTGAGCTTATTCTAAATGAAAGCAATGGACTCTCAATGTTTAAATTCACTGAGTTTTGAATCAATTTGAAAAAGAAGTTTCAAGCTCTACATTTAAGATTTCAAAAAGGAATTTTTACACGATATATTTCAATCAATGATTTCTTGAAACATGTCTTGAATTCATGCTTAATGTCATACTTATTGTATTCAAGTTAAAATTTCATTTAAATTTATTCTGGGACGAATTTCAAAGTCAATCAGAAAAATTTCTGATTTTTGATACGTTCCGGAGCCGACTCTAGAGTTTCAGAGTCGACTCCAGTAAGTAACTGAGATTTCTGATTTTCTCGAGTCGACCCTTGGTTTCAAGAGTCGACCCCTGACTCTGTGCGAGCCGACTCCTGTCTGTGCGAGCCGACTCCGCTCAAACAACAGAACCCATTTTTTGAGCACTTCTCGAGTCGACTCCCCATTTTCTTCGAGTCGACCCCCAACTGTCGGGAGCCGATACTTTGGTTTTTTGTGAGTCGACCCTCTAACGTTTAAAATGTTTCTATTTTTAGTAATCGACTTCGATCCGACTCCCACAAAGCTCGAATCGACTCCGCAAAATCTGGACGCGATTTTTATGATGACACATCAGCCCCAACGGTAAGATTTTCAAATAACGGCTATATTTCTGTGTTTCTAACGGATATATTTTTATAGAATCTATATATAGAGGAGCTCTTTTCAAATCAAAATATGATATAGAGTGGTGAAAAGAGAGAAAAAAAATCTTTCAAAAAGAGGGAAAAACAGAGCTTTATTGGAAAAATCATTTGAGTCAAGAAAAGAGATTCATAAGGAGTGAAATCAAAGCGAGAGATTCGTGTGCTCCTGAGCTATAATCTACAAAAAGTTCAAGAGGAGATCCCAAAGCAACCAAGAGCAAATCAAGATCTTCCAACCTAGAGGAAAAAGAAGAAAAGCTTCAACCAACATCCAAAAGCCCAAAGCTAGGAGAATCTGTGTCGAGGCCTGATTCCACACTTCAAAGGAGTTGGAGAAGAGAAGCAAAGAAGCCAAGCCTGCATTCAAGCTTATTCAATCAGGATTTTCTAAACCTAAGCTTTATTTTGATTATTCTGCTCTAGAGGAGCTGTTTGTATTTAAACTCGAAATTATTTTCTTGTGTACTGATTCAAAGTGGATTGAATCAGTGGAGGTAATTGTACCTCGTTGTAAGCTTGGGATAGCTTACGTTTTGGTTCGTTGTGACCCCGTTAAAACAACGAGTTGGGTTTTGTGCTGGTAAGCCCGTGTAAAATCGGCTGGGTTCGTTGTGATCCCGAAAAAATAACAAGTTTGAGTTGTAAGCTTGTAAAACAACTCGGCTGTAATCTTGGAGATTATAGTGTGGACCCAAGTGAATCTTGGGAGTGGACGTAGGTGTGGTTGCACCGAACCACTATAAAACCTTGTGTTTGCCGTGCTCATTTGTCTCTCACTCTATCTCTCTTATATTTCTGTTTGTGCTTTGCTTATAAGTTAATTTCTCTCACTTGCACATCTTGAGTTAAGTTGTTAAACATTTCAAAAAGTCTTAAATTTTTAAGAACCCAATTCACCCCCCCCCCCTCTTGGGTTGCCATCTGGGCCAACAATTGGTATCAGAGCAAGTGCTCATTTAGAATTTGATCTCACGATCAAGGGCTAAAGATCCTTATGGCAACACAAAGTGGTTCATGTTTTGCTGAAGGTCATTCTACGAATAGACCTCCTTTATTTAATGGAACCAACTATTCATATTGGAAAGCTAGAATGAGAATATTCATTCAAGCTTCTGACTATGAATTGTGGGGAGTAATAATGAATGGACCTAGTACACCCACACACGTAGTTGATGGCACTATTGTTCCTAAGCCCGAAAGGGATTGGAATGATAATGATAGGAGAATGGCACAATTAAATGCTAAAGCCATTAACATTTTGTATTGTTCCTTAGATTCTAATGAATTCAACCGAATCTCAACATGTAATTCCGCAAAAGAAATTTGGGATAGGTTGGAAATAACACATGAAGGAACAAACCAAGTAAAAGAATCAAAGATAAATATTTTGGTTCATAAATATGAATTATTTACCATGGAACAAAATGAAACCATCACATGCATGTTCACTAGATTCACTGATATTGTGAATGGTTTGAAAAGTCTTGGAAAAGTATATACTAACTCTGAGCTTGTTCGCAAAATTCTTAGGTCACTTCCAAGGACTTGGGAAGCCAAGGTGACAGCCATACAAGAAGCCAAAGATCTGAACATCCTACCATTGGAAGAGCTTCTTGGTTCGCTAATGACTCATGAGCTTCAAGTTAAACAACATGTCAATGAGGATGAGTCAAGAAAGAAGAAGACCATCGCCCTCAAAGCTGCGGAAAAGGAAGTAAGCAGCAGCGATGATGAAGAGGATGATGATGATGAGACAGCCCTTCTTGCAAGGAAATTCAAGAAGTTTATGCAAAGAAGGAGGCCCTTCCACAAGAAGAAATTTGTATCAAAAATGGAAGGAGAAAAAGAAAAGGATAAGAAAAAGGACAAAGAAAAGAGAAAGAGCCCTTAGTATGTTATGAATGTAAAAAGCCAGGGCATTTTAGATATGACTGTCCTTTACTTAAGAAGGCCTATAAGAAAAAGAAAAAGGCCTACATGGCAACTTGGACTGACAGTGAAGAGTCTTCTTCCGAAGAAGAAGAACAAAAAGAAGTTGCAAATGTTTGCTTCATGGCGGACGACAACGAAGAGGTAAGTACCGAAACCCCCGATGATGAATTTACCTTTGATGAAATGTTTGAAGCATTTAATGAATTGATGATTGATTTCAAGGCTTTGAAAAAGAAACACAAATCTTTGAAAACTGAAAACTTAAATTTAATTAAGAGAAAAATGAATCAAATCTTGTAGTTAAAGATTTAAAAGATAAAATGGAAACACTTCTTAATGAAAAGAATGATTGTGTTCATAAGATTGATTTGATAAATCTGAAAATGAAAATCTAATTAAAGAAAAAGAATCAATCTCTAATGAAAATGATTTTCTAAAGAAAGATGTTAAAAAGTATAAAGACATTGTTGAGAAATTTACTCTAAGCTCAACTAAACTAAATATGATTTAGATAGTCAAAAAGCAGTTTTTGACAAAGCAGGTTTAGGGTATAACACATTAAAAACAAAAATCATTGAAAAATATTTTTGTAAAAGCTAACCAAAGTAATATTACTTGTTTTAAATGTAATCAAAAAGGACATAAATCTTTTGAGTGCAAAATAAGTAATAATAAAAAATTAAACACTAAAGGAAAGAAAATTTGGGTTCCGAAAGGAACAATTTTTATTGCTACTAACCATGAAGGACCCAAGAAAGCTTGGGTACCTAAACATAAAGTTTAAATTATGTTGCAGGAATGTCTTGTAGCCAAAAGATCAAAGAAAAAGTGGTACCTTGATAGTGGCTGCTCAAGACATATGACGGGTGACAAAGATGAATTCATCACCCTGGAGAAAAGAAAGGTGGAGTTGTTACGTTTGGCGATAATGGTAAAGGTCAAATTATGGGCCTTGGTAAAGTTCGTATAACTCCATCTACATTTATTGATAATGTACTTTATGTTGATGGTTTGAAGCATAATCTAATTAGTATAAGCCAATTATGTGATAAAAACTTTAATGTTTCATTTAAATCTTCATATGCACTGTAACTAATTCTATTGATAATAGCATTGTTTTACTGGTTATAGACATGGCAATGTTTACTTGGTTGATCTAGAAAAATTATCTTTGAGTGATCATTGCTTGATTGCTGACAATGCTAATATAAATGAAATTAGTTGGTTGTGGCATCGTAGATTAGGTCATGCAAGCACACCTTATTTCAAAACTAATTAAAATGGATTTAGTTAAAGGTTTACCTAAACTAGATTTTGAAAATAACAAAATATGTGATGCATGTCAATTTGGAAAACAAACAAGAAGTTCTTTCAAATCTAAAAATTGTTTCAACTTCTAGGCCATTAGAGCTACTTCACATGGACCTTTTTGGACCAACTAGAACCACAAGTCTAGGAGGAAAGAAATATGGTCTAGTGATTGTAGATGATTATTCTAGATATACTTGGGTAATGTTTTTAGCTCACAAAGATGAGACTTTCTCGATATTCCTGAAATTCTTCAAGAAAGTCACAAATGAGAAAAACACTACCATAGTATCTCTAAGAAGTGATCATGGAACTGAATTTGAAAATCACTTATTTGAAAGTTTTTGCACTGAAAATGGTATTAATCATAATTTTTCAGCCCCTAGGACTCCACAGCAAAATGGTGTAGTTGAAAGAAAAATAGGACTCTAGAAGACATGGCCCGTACCATGCTATGCGAAAGTAACCTACCAAAGTACTTTTGGGCGGAAGCTATTAACACAGCATGCTACATCTTAAATCGAGCCCTAATAAGACCAATCTTAAAGAAAACACCTTATGAATTATGGAATGAAAGAAAACCCAATATAAAATACTTTCATGCATTTGGATGTAAATGTTTTATTCATAATAATGGTAAAAATAATTTAGGAAAATTTGATGCTAAATCTGATGAAGGAATCTTTTTAGGATATTCAACAACTAGTAAAGCTTATAGAGTATTTAACAAGAAAACCTTAGTAGTTGAAGAATCCATTCATATAGTTTTCGATGAGTCTTTAGCATCTAGTTCTGAAAAGCTTGATGATGAGGAAGATACAAACATAATTGAAAAAGATCTTGAAAAACTTAATATTGAAGTATCTTCAGATCATGAGCAAGAAGCTAAAGATGATGATTCACATAAGGACGATGATGTTAATATTGATCATAATGATATAGATCTTCCAAGAGACTGGAGATATGCTCATAGTCATCCCAAGGAATTGATTATAGGTGATCCATCTCAAGGAATAAGAACTAGATCATATATGAGAAATATTAGTAATCATCTTGCATTTGTATCACAAATTGAACCAAAAACTATAGAAGAAGCTGAAAAAGATAATAATTGGATGTTAGCTATGCAAGAAGAATTAAATCAATTCACTAGAAATAATGTATGGACATTAGTGGAAAGACCTAAAAATCATTCAGTAATAGGATCAAAATGGGTTTTTAGAAATAAACTAGATGAAAATGGCATAGTAATTAGAAACAAAGCTAGATTAGTTGCAAAAGGATATAATCAAGAGAAGGTATTGATTTTGATGAAACCTTTGCACCTGTAGCTAGATTAGAAGCCATTAGACTTTTACTTGCATTTGCATGTCATATGAATTTTAACTTATTTCAAATGGATGTTAAAAGTGCATTTTTAAATGGATTTATAAATGAAGAAGTTTATGTAGAACAACCACCAGGTTTTGAAGATCACGAATTTTCAAATCACGTCTTTAAATTGCACAAAGCTTTATATGGTTTGAAACAAGCACCTAGAGCTTGGTATGATAGATTAAGTAAATTTTTAATTGAAAATGATTTCACAAGAGGAAATGTTGATAAAACATTATTTTTGAAAAGAAAAAGTAAAGATTTACTTGTAGTACAAATATACGTTGATGACATTATTTTTGGTGCTACTAACGATTCTCTATGTCAAGAATTTGCTAAGTTAATGCAGGGAGAATTCGAGATGAGCATGATGGGAGAACTCAACTTCTTCCTTGGACTCCAAATCAAACAAAGCAAAGAGGGAATCTTCATCAACCAAACAAAATACACAAGAGAACTACTCAAAAAGTTTGGTATGGAATCAATGAAACCCCTTGGAACACCAATGAGTCCTTCATGCAAGCTAGACAAAGATGAAGAAGGTAAAAAGGTTGATCAAAAGTATTATCGAGGTATTATCGGATCCCTTCTTTATTTAACAGCAAGTAGACCAGATATTATGTTTTCTGTATGTTTATGTGCTAGATTTCAATCAGAACCTAAAGAATCACACTTAATAGCTGTTAAAAGAATATTAAGATATCTAAATGGAACAAAAAATGTAGGTTTATGGTATTCTAGAGACTCAACATTAAACCTAATTGCATACTCAGATTCTGATTATGCCGGATGCAAATTAGATAGAAAAAGCACAAGTGGTGCATGCCAATTCTTAGGAAGTAACTTAATCTCATGGTTTAGCAAAAAGCAAAATTCAGTTGCATTATCAACTACTGAAGCTGAATATGTAGCAGCTGGAAGTTGCTGTGCGCAAATCCTATGGATTAAGCGACAACTTGAAGACTATGGTATCACACTTAATAAGACACCCATAAAATGTGATAATACAAGCGCAATCAATTTAACTAAAAATCCAATTCAACATTCAAGGACAAAACACATAGAAATTAGATATCACTTTATAAGAGAACATGTAACTAATGAAGAAATTTGTCTTGAAT
Source organism: Calamus simplicifolius (assembly GCA_900491605.1). Classification (NCBI taxonomy): domain Eukaryota; kingdom Viridiplantae; phylum Streptophyta; class Magnoliopsida; order Arecales; family Arecaceae; genus Calamus; species Calamus simplicifolius. The sequence continues at coordinate 688,494 of UESW01004561.1, read as the reverse complement.
ATGTTAACACTGAAGAACAATTAGCTGATATTTTTACAAAACCCTTAAGCGAAGAAAGATTTTGTTATCTTAGAGGAGAATTAGGGATTTGTGATCCTTTGGAATAGATTTTGAAACCCCTAAGGAAATGTATCTAGAGTTCTTTCAATTTTCAAAATCTTAAGGAAATCTTATCTAGAACTCATATCAATTTGATCTCTCAAAATCCATGATTTTTAATCATACTCAAAGATCAAATTCCGGACTCATTTCAGATTCTCTGAATCTTAATCTTTTTTTTTCTGAAATGGTCTCGGAGCCGACTCGGACAGTATCGGAGTCGACCCCTGTTTCTGTTGAAACTCGGGAGCGACCCCCGTTCTGCGCGAGTCGACTCGATTTCGGGTTCGTGCTCTGTGACTACTCGGGAGCCGACTCCAAGCTTTGCGCGAGTCGACTCGACGTGGTCCCAGTTTGATTATCTAGGGCACGAGTCGACCCCACGGACATTTCATTCATCTCAATCATTCCAAACTCTCTCCAAAGCCTTCCCAAACCCTCCAAAACTCAAAAACCTCTGATTAATCACTCCATCGAGATCTATGGCACCAAAACCCGTGGAGCTAGCAGTAGTGGCGCCGGATTGAAGAGGAAAACGACCGTTCGATGACCCGTCCGCGAGCCGTCTCCGGATTCGTCTTCTACATCTTCTCCGAGTGATTCTCTGTTCCAGCTACCACTCTTCAGGTAGATCACCTTGCCAGTAGAGTTGTTACAACCGGTAGAAAAGTTGATTTTGAGTTATTTGAGAATGAAGGTTTTATAATAGGTAGACAGTTGATTGAGATGGGATTTGAGAAAATGTGTTCACTGGATTGTCCCACGTACCCTGCACTAGTTAAAGAGTTTTACAAAAATTTGACTAGAGGAGATGATGGTTTAGTGAGCGTAGTGAGAGGCATTGGACTGAACATCACTGCCACTATTCTATCTAGACTGTTAAATTTACCCCTGTCTGGACCATCCACTTATGCCCCAGAGGATAGATCGCCAGCCCTCACAAGACTATTGAACAGAAATTTTGAGGGATTTGAAGAAGTATTTGCAAGTCAATTGCCTTTGGAGCTGAGGTTACTTCACAACATCTGCAGCAGAATTTTGTTTCCCAAGACTGGCAGATTCGACTATGTATCTGAGAGAGATATTTTTATTATGGATGCCATAGTTTCTGGGAAGCCTATTAATCTGCCTAGGATGATCATTTGGTACATTGCTGATTGTGGTGGGAAGAAGAAGTCAAGTTTGCCCTATGGCATGGTTCTAACGAAGTTATTTCAAAGCCAAGGGATTACATTTGGTGATAGTGAGCCGAAAAAGGAATTAAGGCATACTGATTTTTACTCTTTGGCTACTATTCATCGAATGGGTTTTGTTAAGAGGAATGGAAGTTGGGAGAGGAAGAATATTGCAGAGGACAGAGCTTTAGATGCTGAGGCCCCCAGACCATCTGTGAGACATTCATCACCTGAGCCTCCTCAGAGCTCTTCTGTTCCAGATTCCAGCCCTGCCCCTGATTCTACTCCTGCTCCTGCTCTTGCTCCTGCTAGACTTCTACTTTATCATCTGTTAGCTTTTCTGATGTACAGTTAGATCAGCTTAGATCCTTATTCAAATCTGAGATAAGTGAGCATGAAAATAGGTTGAAAAATGAATTTGATGAAAAGTTTATGAATTTGAAAGAAGCTTTGTATTCACTTAGTGATCGGGTTGCATCTATTGAATCTACTCTTAGTTCATCCACCAGCTCCTTAAGTGAAGACTTGAAGAATATTTTTGGAGAACTTAAGGATATCTGCGGTGACTCAGAGACCTATTCCCAATGCAACGCCGAGCTTCAGGATAAGATTTCGACTGCTTGTACTTTTTAGATAATAAGCTTAAAGATTATGTTAGACTACAATGTGAAGGAATGAAGCAGATAGTTGATCATTTGAATAGGATTACAAGAAGAAACTTTTGATATTTTTAATGTAATCTCATTTTGATGTAATGAAGTCAAGTTTACTTTCAATGTATGAGTATGTTTACATTTTCATGTAATATCATTTTGAAGTAATGAGAAAGTTTGATGCATTACTTATGTACATTTCAATTGTAAGTATCTTTGAATATCTTGAATGATTATCCTCAATTGATAATTGAATGGTAAAAGATAAAGAATGATATTGATATAAGCAGTTAATCGATTTAATATATTGAGCTTCCTAACCTTTTTGTTGATTACAAAAAAGGGGGAGAGATTTATTTAATCGTATATGCGTTCAATGTGCTTTCAATGCAATTAAATTTAAAATTTAAATTTGAAAGGGGGAGAGATAATTTGAATATTAAAGAGGGAGAGTTAATTTAAATAAAAGGGAGAGATAACCAAGTTATCATTATGCTTAAAATTTGAAAAGGGAAAAATTATTTACTTGAACTTAAAAATTGAAAATTTTGAATGAATTATAAAATTGAGTTTCATAGGGGGAGCTATCTCATTTAGGGGGAGCCTCTCAATGAACATAAAAATTGATTTTGGTATCCGAAAATTTTTCAATACAAACATGCATATACTCAATGTTTTTGTCATCATCAAAAAGGGGGAGATTGTTGAGAAAATTTGGAAATTGTATTTACCCCAACTTTATTGATTTTGATGATTTTCAAAAGCCATGAGTATTTTAAAGGAAATAATGAGTTTATTAATCAAAAACCTTGAGCTTATTCTAAATGAAAGCAATGGACTCTCAATGTTTAAATTCACTGAGTTTTGAATCAATTTGAAAAAGAAGTTTCAAGCTCTACATTTAAGATTTCAAAAAGAAATTTTTACACGATATATTTCAATCAATGATTTCTTGAAACATGTCTTGAATTCATGCTTAATGTCATACTTATTGTATTCAAGTCAAAATTTTATTTAAATTATTCTGGGACGAATTTCAAAGTCAATCAGAAAAATTTCTAATTTTTGATACGTTCCGGAGCCGACTCTAGAGTTTCAGAGTCGACTCCAGTAAGTAACTGAGATTTCTGATTTTCTCGAGTCGACCCTTGGTTTTCAAGAGTCGACCCCTGACTCTGTGCGAGCCGACTCCTGTCTGTGCGAGCCGACTCCGCTCAAACAACAAAACCCATGTTTTTTGAGCACTTCTCGAGTCGACTCCCCATTTTCTTCGAGTCGACCCCCGACTGTCGGGAGCCGACACTTTGGTTTTTCGCGAGTCGATCCTCTAACGTTTAAAATTTTTCTATTTTTAGTAATCGACTTCGAGCCGACTCCCACAAAGCTCGAGTCGACTCCGCGAAATCTGGGCACGATTTTTCACGATGACACATTAGCCCCAACGGTAAGATTTTCAAATAACGGCTATATTTCTGTGTTTCTAACGGATATATTTTTGCAGAATCTATATATAGAGGAGCTCTTTTCAAATCAAAATATGATATAGAGTGGTGAAAAGAGAGAAAAGAAAATCTTTCAAAAAGAGGGAAAAACAGAGCTTTATTGGAAAAATCATTTGAGTCAAGAAAAGAGATTATAAGGAGTGAAATCAAAGCGAGAGATTCGTGTGCTCCTGAGCTATAATCTACAAAAAGTTCAAGAGGAGATCCCAAAGCAACCAAGAGCAAATCAAGATCTTCCAACCTAGAGGAAAAAGAAGAAAAGCTTCAACCAACATCCAAAAGCCCCAAAGCTAGGAGAATCTGTGCCGAGGCCTGATTCCACACTTCAAAGGAGTTGGAGAAGAGAAGCAAAGAAGCCAAGCCTGCATTCAAGCTTATTCAATCAGGCTTTTCTAAACCTAAGCTTTATTTTGATTATTCTGCTCTAGAGGAGCTGTTTGTATTTAAACTCAAAATTATTTTCTTGTGTACTGATTCAAAGTGGATTGAATCAGTGGAGGTAATTGTACCTCGTTGTAAGCTTGGGATAGCTTACGTTTTGGGTTCGTTGTGACCCCGTTAAAACAACGAGTTGGGTTTTGTGCTGGTAAGCCCGTGTAAAACCGGCTGGGTTCGTTGTGATCCCGGAAAAACAACAAGTTTGAGTTGTGAGCTTGTAAAACAACTCGGCTGTAATCTTGGGAGATTATAGTGTAGACCCAAGTGAATCTTGGGAGTGGACGTAGGTGTGGATTGCACCGAACCACTATAAAACATTGTGTTTGCCGTGCTCATTTGTCTCTCACTCTATCTCTCTTATATTTCTGTTTGTGCTTTGCTTATAAGTTAATTTCTCTCACTTGCACATCTTGAGTTAAGTTGTTAAAGCATTTCAAAAAGTCTTTAATTTTTAAGAACCCAATTCACCCCCCCCCCCCCCTCTTGGGTTGCCATCTGGGCCAACAAAGGTCGGGTCATCCCTCGACTGTTCGAACCAAGCCTTTCTGCGCCCCTGCGGAACCTAGCGCAGGAGAGCCCAAGCTCAGTGTAATAGAATTCTAAACGATGAATCATATCGAAACGTGGCCTAGGACCTGCAATAATGGCTTAGGACCTACACAGTCATCGGATCTCAGGCCATCAGAAAGCTCTCCCAGCCGTTGATCCTCTAACAGATAGGATACGGATCTTACCGGCCTCACAACAGCTTGATTCGAATCATCTTCGAATCGCAACAACCATCGAACCTTCCAGAAGGCGCTCAAGATTCAGGTGATTGCCGATAAATAGGACACTTCCAGATTTTCTCAGGTACGTGACTTCTCGCTCAGTCTCAGCATCACTCTCTCTCTTTCACTGCTTTCCCCCCCTCTCCGCCATTGGCGCTCCACTCGAGCTCCCGATAGGCCACCCTTAGAGAGACTCTTTGGAGGGGTCCTTCTCCCACATTTATTGTTTGTCGATCTCCACTGACTTGAGCGTCAAAGGGCCTTCCGCGGAGGGCCACCCCCAACACCTCCCGCGTGAGGACTTCTTTGCAAGTCCACCCAGGAGGAAGCCCAATCAAGAGACCGATCGCGCCCGAGTCGAAGGACAGATTTCGGCGGCAACAGATTGGCGCTAGAGGAAGGGCCTCAAGTCCCATTAAAACTTGAAGAAAGGAGACAAGGATCTCGATCTGGAAGAGAACCTCTCTAATGGCTAATCGGAGAAGAGCAACTTATGAAGCCCAGGACTAGGCCGCCTCCCAGAGACCCGATCCGATGAGTATTGTGGCGCCGCCGCCGCCACCAGCTGAGACTCCATCGCCATCGGCTATCCCTGTGACCTAGGACCAGTTCGCCACACTGGTCCAGTAAGTCCAATCCCTGATCCATCTGGTTCAGGAGCGCCTTGCAGCCCCCTATCCAGTTACAGCTGCCCCTGGTCCATGCCTCCCTGAGGAGGCCGCAGCTTCCTTTTCTCCGGCCACCTCTTCTTCTGGTCCGCATGGAGCCACGAATCCCCCATACCGACCCAAGGAGGCCAGACCAGTCCCGTAGGGGGGCTGCGACAAAGATCTCCCCAGACCTCGGCAGGCCCGGTCCCTCTCTCCGGAGTTCTCCCACCATGATTCGACGCCATCTCCATGCTCTCCTCGTTTGGCCCCTCCTCTTATGCCTGAAGAGGAGATCCGCCGACATCTCTAGGAGATGCGTCAAGAGCTGGACGCCGCCAAGAAGGCTCATCCACCTCAGCCTAAGGCGGAGCAGGGTATCCCCTTCTCCAAGGGGATCATGGAGGAAGTGATTCCCTCCCATGTTAAGCTACCCGCCATCGAGCCCTACCACGGCTTCTCCGATCCCGACGATCACCTCAGCAGTTTCTGATCGATCATGATGTTCCACGGGGCATCAGATGTGATCCTGTGCCATGCCTTTCCCTCCACCCTTAGAGGGTCCGCTCGAACCTGGTTCAACGCTCTAAAACTAGGTTTCGTTGATTCATTTGACGAGCTGAGTCATCTTTTTATCGGCCAGTTCGTCAGCAGCCACCGTCACCGACGAAGATCCGACTCCCTCTCTGAAGTTAAGCAGAGAGAGGGGGAGTCCTTGAGAAATTACCTTGGCCGCTTCAATAAGGCCATGCTGGAGGTGGACCACCTTAATCATGAGGTGGCTATGTTTGCCCTAATGGGTGGAGTTTTGAAGGAGAGCGACTTCTACTTGGCGATGGAGGTCAGTTACCCCCCGAACCTCTTCGATATGATGGCCCTGGCAGACAAATGCCAAAGTTGAAGAATCACGGAGGGCTGCCCGCACCGAGCTGGCGAAGAAGAAAGAATCCAAGGGCTCGGACAAGCATCGACCTACCCGCCAGCCAAGCCCACCTCGTCGCCAAAAAGCTCCCCCACCGCCACCAAGAAATCGCTCCCAAAGCCCGCCTAGGCGGTTTGACCAATACACCCCACTCACTGTTCCTAGGGCCCAGATCCTTATGGAGATAGAGCGCCCGCTCCCCCTGACCAGCTCCTCTCCGAGGGAACCCAACCGGAGAGACCCCACCAAATATTGCTGCTATCACTGGGAGCATGGCCATGATACCAAGGAATGCTGGGGTTGAAGAACGAAATTGAGAGGCTAATCCAACGGGGCCGACTGAACCAGTTAAGGAGGGCGCCCGAGCCAGGGCAAGGGGATGATCGGCAGGCCGAGCTTCAGCAGCCTCCTCCTCCTCCAAATCCACTCGTGATCGGCCATATCAATGTGATCGAAGAAGCCAGTAGTTCGTCGAACTTCGAGAATGATGAAGAAGGTTCGGTGCCAAAGAAAGCACGAACGGGTGAGCTCTCCTTCTTCGACAACGATCTCCGAGGGATACAATTCCGCATGATGATGCGTTAGTTGTATCTCTTAATTTAAATAACTATGATGTAAGTCGGATCCTTGTTGATAGTGGAAGCTCCGTAAATGTTTTGTACCTTGATGTGTTCGCCAAGATGAAATTGCTCATGGAAAATCTCCGAGCCATGGACTCCACCTTAGTGGAGTTCACCGGCGATGTTATTGTCCCAGAAGGGGTCGTAACTTTAACAGTTCGGGCAGGAATCTGGCCCCGTGTGGCCACTGTTCACACAGACTTCCTGGTGACCAAGCTTCGGTCGCCCTACAATGCGATATTTGGGAGACCCGGCCTGATGTCCCTCAGAGCCGTCGTCTCTGTTCCGCACCTATCTATGAAGTTCCCCACCGAGCGGGGAGTTGGTGTTGTCCAAGGAAGCCAAACTATGGCTCGGCAGTGTTTTGTCACCAGCCTTCAGTCCAGGATGCCTGAGGTTGATGGGCTGGACGCTCGGGAGGACTTCACCGAGCAACGAGGAGAACCAGCCGAAGAACTGGAAGAAGTGCCGCTGGACGAAGCCCGGCCCGACCAAACTATAAAGATTGGGTTGCTACTGAAAGGCGAGTCCCAGCATGAACTGATCGACTTTCTCTGAAGAAACGCTGATGTCTTCGCCTGGTCCGCCTCTGACATGCCAGGAATCAGCCCTGATGTTCTTGTTCATCGCCTCAACGTGGACGAGATGCACCGACCCGTCAGACAGAAAAAAAGAAGCTTCGCCCTGGAGCGACAGAAAGCTATCGAATAGGAGGTTGATAAGCTTATCAAGGCGAACTTCATTGGGAGGTGAATTACCCAAGTTGGCTGTCGAATGTTGTCATGGTAAAGAAGTCAAACGGCAAGTGGCGGATCTGCATCGACTTCACCGACCTCAACAAAGCGTGCCCGAAGGATAGTTTCCCTCTCTTCTGAATTGACCAGCTTGTAGATGCCACCTCGGATCATCAGATGCTGACATTCATGGATGCCTATTCGGGCTACAACCAAATCGGATGGCCCCCGAAGATGAAGAGAAGACCGCCTTCATAACTGACCGAGGTACTTACTGTTACCGTGTTATGCCCTTCGGTCTTAAAAATGCAGGTGCCACCTACCAAAGGCTGGTCAACAAAGTCTTCAAAGAGCAAATCGGCCGGAACATGGAGGTATATATCGATGACATACTGGTCAAGAGCAAAGAAGCGTCACAGCACGTCGAGGATCTCTTGGAAAGCTTCACGATACTCCGCAAATATCGGATGAAGCTCAACCCAACTAAGTACGCCTTCGGTGTTAACTCTGGAAAGTTTCTCGGCTTCATGGTTTCCCAACAGGGCATCGAAGCCAACCCCCAGAAGATCCAGGCTCTTCAGCAGATGGCGCCCCCGGCATCTGTTAAAGAAGTCCAGCACCTGACTGGGAGAATAGTGGCCCTTAATCGTTTCGTGGCTCGGTCTACCGAAAGATGCCTCCTTTTCTTCAAAACTCTTCGGTCGGCTAAGAATTTTCAATGGTCTTCCGAGTGTCAAAAATCATTCGAAGATCTCAAAAAGTACCTCGGCTCTCCCCCTCTCCTAGCAGTCCAAATCCTGAGAAACATTGTTCCTGTATCTGGCTGTCTCAGAAACTGCCATTGGCTCGGTATTGGTCAGAGAAGAAAATAAGACCCAGAAGGCCAATTTATTATGTCAGCAAACTGCTTCAAGACGCAGAAACGAGATATACCCGGATTGAGAAGATGGTGTTGGCTTTGATAACCTCGGTCCGAAAGTTGCGGCCATACTTCCAAGCACATTCTGTGACAGTCCTGACCGATCAACCCATCAAGGCGGTAGTCCATCATCCGGAGACATCGGGAGGATGACCAAATGGGCCATCGAGCTAAGTGAACACGACATTCGGTTTTAACCTCGTCTGACCATCAAAGCTCAAGTGCTAGCTGATTTCCTCCTCGAATGCACTATCCCGGAGGATGGCTCCACTCCCAACTCCCCCGAATGCCCAAAATCTGACACCCGGTGGCTCCTCCATGTTGACGGGTCATCCAATGCCCATTGCTCTGGCACTGGCTTAATCCTCACCAGCCCGGAGGGGGTGACTTTTGAATATGGCATCCGCTTCTCCTTCCCAGCCTCCAATAACGAAGCCGAATATGAAGCTCTGCTCGCCGGCTCCGAATCGCCCGCGACCTTAAAGTGAAGAGGCTGAATGCCTTCACCGACTCTCAGCTGGTAGCTGGCCATGTACGGGGCGAGTTTGAGGCCCGGGAGCCGAACATGGTTCGATATCTCCAAGAGGTTCGAAGCCTACTTCCCCATTTCCCTGAATTTGAAGTTATTCAGGTTCCAAGATCCGAAAATGCCCGTGCCAACCTATTGTCTCGGCTGGCAACTGCGGAATCGATGGATGTCGAGCAAAAGTTTCATCTGGAGATTTTGGAGAGGCCCAGCATTGCGGAAGCTGACCGAGTAATGCAAATTGAGGCCGAACCATCATGGTTCGACCCCATCCTAAAGTACCTTAAAGAAGGATCGCTCCCAGCCGATCGAAGGGAAGCTAGAAAGCTGAAGCTGCAAGCCACCCACTATGTGCTAATTGACGACCAGCTCTATAAGCAGTCCTTCTCTATGCCGCTGCTCAGATGCCTTCGCCCATCTAAAGCTGATTATGCCCTTCGGGAGGTACACGAAGGAATTTGCGGCAACCATCTGGGGAGCCGGTCTTTATGCCACAAGGTGCTACGTCAAGGTTATTATTGGCCTACCATGCAAAAGGATGCTGACGACCTCGTCCGAGCTTGTGACCCATGCCAAAGACATTCCAGTATTCAGAGGCTCCCCTCCGCCAGCCTGGTCCCTATTTCCTCCGCTTGGCCCTTTGCCAAGTGGGGAATGGACATTCTCGGCCCGTTTCCACTTGCCACAGGACAGCAAAAATTTTTATTCGTCGCCATCGACTACTTCACCAAATGGGTCGAGGCGGAAGCAGTTGCTAGATAACTGAGGCTCGAGCTAAGGACTTCGTGTGGAGGTCCATCATCTGCCGTTTCGGCCTCCCACACACCATCATTATTGACAACAAACAATTCGACAATCCAAAGTTCCGTCAGTTCTGCGAGGAGCATGGGATCCATCACCGCCTTACCTCGGTCGGGCACCCACAGGCTAACGGTGAAGCCGAGGTAACTAACCGAACCTTGCTTCAAGGGATCAAAGCTCGGCTCTCCAGAGCCCGAGGTAGATGGGCGGACGAATTGCACCATGTCCTATGGGCCTACCGTACCACCCCAAGAGTGCCCACGGGCGAGACCCCATTTCGAATGGCCTTCGGCACAGAGGCCGTCATCCCCATGGAGATAGGACTCCCATCCCTGCGGGTGGAAAGTTACTCGGAGGAAGCCAGTGACGAGCAGCTCCGCACCAACCTCGACCTAATAGAGGAGATCAGAGAAAAAGCTCGGATCAGAATAGCTGCCTACCAGCAAAGAGTGGCCCGTTACCACGCCTCCAGAGTCAAAGGGAAAGCTTTCTCGCCTGGCGACCTCGTTCTCCGAAAACATCTGTCTCCAAACCGCTAGAGCAGGGAAAGCTAGCTCCGAACTGGGAAGGCCCCTACCAAGTAACGGAAGTCATCGACCTGGTACCTACAAACTACAAGATCTAAGCGGGAGATCCATTCCTTGGACATGGAATTCGGACAACCCCCGCAAATATCATCAGTAGGGTATGCCTTCTACAGGCTCGCCTTCTTAATTTTTGTTGGCATATTGTTTTCATGATTCATGGCATGATTACCACAATTATATCACCAAAAATCATAAAGAAAACAGATGCTACTTACCAATCCTCGGTACGACCGAGTTATCTATTTAAGCAGGGAATCTCCGAACCTCGGCTGGGCCGAGCAACAATCTCCGAATCTCCGAACCTCGGCTGGGCCGAGCAACAAATCTTCGAACCTCGGCTGGGCCAAACAATAAATCTCCGAACCTCGGCTGGGCTGAAAAACAAATCTCCGAACCTCGGCTAGACCGAGCAACAAATCTCTGAACCTCGGCTAGGCCAAGCAATAAATCTCGAACCTCGGCTGGGCCGAGCAATAATCTGAAGCCCCGGCCAAGACCGGAGTGCATAAGCCCGGCCAAGACCGGAGTGCATAAGCCCGACCAAGACCGAGTGCAAAAATCTCGGCCAAAACCAAGGAACTTTTCCCACTATTAAAGCCTCGACTCAAAGTCGAAACGCATGTCTCGTTATCACAAGTCCCGATCAAACCAAATAATCTCCAAGGTTCCATCCAGATTCGGGCAGCTTACAATCCCCGGCCGGGTCAAATAGCGCAAAATCCTCGGCCAAAACCGAGCAATATCTCCGCGCCTTAGCCAACGCCAAGTAAGATGCTATCAAAAGACTCGGACGAACCGAGCAACTTCTTAAACATTCCAAGACAATGAAAGCGCCCCACGGTGCTTCGGTAGAGGTGAACAACCTCCTTCTACCCAACAATAAAGACATACGAGCTGTCTCTTTCCGAAGAAACACCTGTTTCATTTTACAAACGAGACCATGTTTACCATGTGAGTCCACAGGACCGCCCAGTCTCCCTTTGGCTCGAACAGGAACAAATGGTCTCCCTCACTGAGGACCGAACATCGATCTTAGCAAAAAAACAAAGCGGAGAGAACTGCCAAAATATGCTATGACATGGGAGCAACAACTCTCGACACAAAAAAGAAACAGGTGCTAAAAAGAAAGAACAAAACTTTCTTTATTTCATTATCAGTAAAATAAATTACAACCTCCTAAGAGGCATTACAAGTGCGTCATAGCACAGGAAATAAAGACGAACAAATGACTCGGCCTGGCTGTTGCGACCAGCTTCAGTTAATAATGATATCTCAGCATCCGGCCGAGACATCAGAGAAATCAGAAAGGGTGA